>CAUYQV010109026.1:0-27001 GCA_963574575.1 Galagoides demidoff
TAAAAATAAAACAAAATAAATAAAATAGGATAACTAGCTGGGCATTGCAGCAGGCATCTATAGTCCCAGCTACTTGGGAGGCTGAGGCAAGAGAATCACTTAAGCCCAGGAGTTGGAGGTTGCTATGAGCTGTGATGCCACGGCACTCTACCCAGGGCTATAGCTTGAGGCTCTGTCTCCCAATAAATAAATAAATAAATAAAATGTCTTCCCTGAGATCACAGAGCTAGAAGTGTGATCTGGGATCAAAACCAACTTATCTGTAGATACCATGCTGCCTCCCTATTAGCTGATAGTACTCCTGACACCACTGGGAATGTAAATATACGTTAACTCTCAGAATAACCACTTTTGAGCCCAGAGCCCAGCTGAATTTCTCTCTCTCCCAACCATGAAACCCAGAATGGAGCAAAGGAATAGACCCTTGCAGTAGCTCTGGGCAGATAAGGGTGTTTCTGTCCTACCTGGAAGACATCCATGCTCTATATTCTGATTAGCAGGAGTGGACCGGCCTGGCATGCTTTGCAGTTTCCGGATTCCTGGTGCTTGGTCCTGTGCGTGGTCCCTGAACATCCAGGCAAATAACTGTTTCAGTACAGGTAAGCCTGCCTTGCCAAGGTGCTCAGAAGAGAGGATTTAGCAGACCTTAAGGTTCCGTCCAGCAGTCCCTTCCCCCAGACTACATGTAACGTTGTCTTACCTGCCCATTTTTGTCTCTGCTAGGCTTATCTCGGCGCGTGCTACTAACCAATGTGGTGACTGGGCACCGGCAGTCATTTGGGACCAGCAGTGATGTCTTGACCCAGCAGTTTGCTCTCCTGGTTCGTTGGATTGGGAAGGGTATAATATAAAGTTGGCAAGAATGGAAATTTGGCTAGATAGAAATTGGATTCTCCTGTGCAGCATCTACTCCTCCCTCTTTTATAGAGGAAAAAGAGCTTCAGAAAGGATTAATAGGTCACTTTGTGAATATGTCTGAGCCAAGTGAATATTGGCTGATCCAGAAAGGCCTGCCTAAGCTGGCTTTAGAATAATTGTTAGTGATTCACAGCACTTAATAGTTTCATATACAATTCCCAAGTTGTACATTTTAGTCCAGGCATGGCAGCTCACCTCTGTAATCCTAGCAATCTGGGAGGCCAAGGCAAGAGGATCACTTGAGCTCAGGAGTTTGAGACCAGTCAATCTCTACTAAAAATAGAAAAATTAGTTGGGTGTTGTGCGGGCGCCTATAGTCCCACTACCTGGAAGCCTGAGGCAGGAGGATCAGACTGAAGATTGTGTCTCAAAAAAACCCAAAATTGTCCATTTTATATATGAAATCAAAATTTTAGTAATATTGTATTTCAAAGGCTTCCCTGTGGTAAATGCTATCTTTTTATGAAAGTGGGAAGGAAGGAGTCTGTTGCTTTGGCAGCAAGCACAGAGTTCATTATTAAGGCCTGCTTTGGCCATCTGCCCCCCTAATCAGAACCCCACATCGTATCTCTCCTACTCCATACTCATCATTATGAGCCTTACCAAAGACTTTGGTGGAAACAGGGTGCTGTCACTGGGGTTTCACAAACAGGATGAAGAGGACAGTGCAGCCAGCTGTGTCCTATGTGTTCCCCACAGGAAGGAAGCTGGAGGACACATGGGGTCCAGTACTTTTACCCTCTCACAAGGAATCCTCCCTCCTGACTCCATTGAGACCCAAAACCTGACAAACACATGTCTACCCATACCTTCTGACCCAGGGGCTGGGAGAGAGGAGGCAAGAAAGGGATGTATTCAGGAGAATATGCCCTTCCCAGTCTTGGGGGGCTGTAGTAATATCTGGGCACTAAGCAATCCCTCTTCACATAGGCTCCTTTGCTGTTTAATGGCTGTCGCTCTGGGGAGATCTTTGCTATTGACCTGCGCTGTGGAAATCAAGGCAACGGGTGGAGGGCTGCTCGCCTGTTCCATGACTCAGCAGTGACCTCTGTGCAAATTCTCCAAGAAGAGCAGTGGGTGATGGCATCAGACATGGCTGGAAAGGTAAGGAAACACTGCCTTCTCAAGCACAGAATTGTGTCCCAGAGCCCTGCCAGGGAAAGGGGTTCTGCAGAGGAAACCTTTGTCCCAGGACATCATGCACAAGAAAGGTAGCTGGAGACCAAGCAAGTTATAGGCTGTCCACAAGGGCTGCTTTGCTGCTCGTGTGAGCATAATCTGGGCTAGAGTGAAGAGGGTGGGGTTACCTAGTCATCTGCTTTTGATTGAAGGGCTCAGGAGTTTGAAATATAGACCTTCATGACCTAAAAGAGCGCAATGGAGAACTCCTCGCTCTATTGGCTTCACACCTAGGGTTTACCATGTGCCTGCTTCTCCCCACAGATCAAGCTGTGGGACCTGAGGGCCACTAAGTGTATAAGGCAATATGAAGGCCACGTTAACGAGCATGCCTACCTGCCCTTGCACGTGCACGAGGAAGAAGGAATCGTGGTGGCAGGTATCACTCAGCCCCAGAAACTCAGCAGAAGGGGGGTTACTCAGAAGTAGAACTGAAACAAGGGACAGTTGAGTAGGGAGACTGGAAGAAATAAGCATTTTAAATGTCCACCAGTTAGAGAGCCCGTGTCTCCTGTCCACATACCAGTGAGCAAACATCACTTCAGAAACAGGCAGGTGAGGTACTGAGGGACCTGGCTTGAGTCTGTCCATCAGGCCAGCATCATCTCATCATGTGCAGACTTATCTAAAAATGTGGGCTCCCTGTTCTGTTCACATTTGCATCAGGGATGCTGAGAAAAGAAGTTAGGGTCATTGTCAAGTAACTGCTTCCTCATCCCTTTACCACCATCCTCATATGACAACATGAAAGATCAGCATTTCTACATGTGAAACAGGCCCTTGACATTAAGAAATAACGTTTTCAGTCTTCATGAATCCTCAAGTTTGGTAATACTATATATTTCTACAGAAAGTCCTTACTCCCCATGAAATGCTTTTGTGGCTAAGAAATAATCACTTTGTTAAAAAATAATCACTTTGTTAAAACTTTCTGAGTCATACTACTCCTATCAGTGCAGGCACTTATCTTCCTTTTAAAATCTATTTTTCACAAATTTTATCTCAGAAGAGCTTCTGTGTGCTAGAAAGTAGAGAAGAGTTAAGCTGCGTTGCCAGGCAGCTGCAAGTCAGCATGCGTCTGGGCTCCTATAACCCTGGTGCTGTGGTCACATTCCTCAGAATTTACAAGCCCTGAAGACTGAACCATTAAACCAAAAGAGCTCTGGGGAGTTGTCAACCTGCTCTGAAGTTGACACATCTTCCTGGTCACTGTTTCAATAAGAAGGACATCAGTTGCCTGTTTTCCAGACCTGGTGGGCTGGGCTCCCTCTGTGTTCCTTGATACCAAGAGAAGCAAAATGCCCCGCTGTTAGCCAGGATGCCTTTTAAGCTGCCCACAGCATTTCACAGCCAACCAGTGCATCCTGTCACTTTAAATACCTGTAACTAGTTACAGTTCTGGAGCACCAGGGTGACTCCTGTTACCAATAGAAATACTTTCCTGTTTGTGTTTTGGCTCTCATGAAATCATCGTTAGCTCTAAACAGTCTTAAGAAGGCATGTCTACATATCCTTTGCATTCTCCAGCTATCTTGCCTGTGTCTTCCCTCTTGCATAGTGGGCCAGGACTGCTACACAAGAATCTGGAGCCTCAATGATGCCCAGCTGCTCAGAACCATACCTTCTCCGTACCCTGCCTCCAAGGCCGACATTCCCAGCGTGGCCTTCTCTTCTCGGCTTGGAGGCTTCCGGGGAGGACCAGGGCTGCTCATGGCTGTCCAGCAGGATCTTTATTGTTTCTCCTATGGGTAATTCTGTGGGTGCAGCCAGGAGGGGTGTGGATTTGATTTAAGGGAGTAAAGAGAGGCTTTTGACTGTAACACAAGATCCCATCCATCTGGCTGCTGGGGGCAGGACACTAAGTTGTATGTGGAGATGCTTCAGTAAAATTGTTTCAGTTAAATAGTGTGCTCAGAGAGCTTGAAAGTCCTTTTCATAAAAGGGACCTATTTTTCTTGTTAAATTCCATAGAATAGTTATACCCGCCCTTTTTTTCTTGTTTAAAAAAAAAAAAATTTAGTTCTAAGGACTAAAGATGGTGAAAACTAAAATAACCAAATTAAAGCTGCTGCTTTCACCACAAGCTGTTGGGAAGAAACCTAATGGTGAGACTGGTGAGGCTACTTGACTAGTTTGTGCCTGGGCCCCATGAGGCATGGTGAAGCAGGAGAGGAGAGGAAGGGAGGTGGTTTTCTCTTGAGTCTCTACACAGAAATTTAAGGCTAGAGTTTAGAATCATTAAACATAGCTTTCTTAAACTCTGTTATCAATAACAAATCTCTGGATTCTCTTTTTGTTGTTACCATAGACATTAAGAGGAATGATGAATATTCTTAAATACTATAAGTTTCAAACAATCCTTAATTTGCCCTCATTGAAACACCTTCCAGACAGCAGGGTATGCAGCTCCAGCTTGTAGTACTTGGTGATGTGAATGTCAGATTTAAGGGCCTAATGCAAACAAATTTGGCTTTCACTTTTTGTGATCTAACAGTGGCATTTGGTAAAATGTTGATACTAAGTATTAAAGAACCTGTTTTTCTACTAAAAAATAAACAAAAGAACCATGATACAGCATATTGTTTTGTTTTTTTGCAGTTTTTGGCCAGCGCTGGGTTTGAACCCACCACCTATAGTATATGGGGCCAGCACCCTACTCTTTGAGCCACAGGCACCACCCAGCATATTGCTTCTGATAATGATTTAGGAGATGATGAAGCTTGTGCTGCAGAAGCAGCAGATCAGCTGGTCATCTCAGATTTTTCATGAGACTGAGACCAGTTTTAATATCCTTCAGAAAAGCCCCATGTGTGACCCCTTAGACCCACTCTGTCCTTCATCTCCACCCTGCTTTATGCACATCCCAGGACACTGACTTCTAGATGACCCACAGAGATGGGCTTAGCCAGTGGGAAGTACCAGCAGGAAAGCAGAGGGCAAGAGGAGAGTGAAATGGGAGTGTTAGTTCCCTGGCTTCCTTCCTGCTGGGCTGTGGGGGCTGTGACCAAAGGCTTCTCTTGAAGAGCTCTCAGAGCTAGGTTCCAGTAACTCTAGTAATTAGGAAGCTTCCTAGCTAGCGAAGTTCTCATATGTTTATAATTGTTTAGATTTGTCCCTGCAACCCTGTCAAGCTGCTGTGCATATAAGTCTCTTGGAAATATCTACACATTGAAGGGTCCAGGTGACCACTGTCACTACAGGGTCTTTTGGATTAAGTTTGGTGTGCCAAAGATACCAATGAGCACAGTGAATGCTGAGTCACAACTATAACTTTCACCATCCTTTTGTTCCTCTCACATTCCAAGATACCACGACAAAACATTCAGGGACATTCATTATTGGATCTGAAATTTAGACTCTGGTCTTGCACATTAATGCAGAGCTTTCCCATCGTTCTATACTATCTCAGTGCCCCTGTGACTCTGCAGGTAGCTGGCTGTTAAGCTCAGCTCTAGTCTCTCCTCAATAGTGGTGACAGTCTCACCACTCAATGCCAGATGAGTTGTGACACAAATAGCCTTATCTCCATATACCTTCTTGAATCCTTGTATCAGCTACATCATAGCCCATATTTTTTGCTTAGGCAAGTACAGTGCTAGACTGAAATATTTTATTAGATTTCCCAAAGACTTCCCAAAAGAAGGTTGTTCAGAACTAACTTCAACCCAGCAACTTGTTCTTGATAGCTAGTTGGCAATCACCTTTGGTCTAGATTGTATGCGAAGTGGATAAACTTGGCTAAAAAATTGATTTGGCATTGAATACTTGCAGGTCTACTCAAGCATTCTCTCCTACTCCTCAGGTGACAGGCAGAGAGTGACAGCAGCGCCAAGCTAAGATCTAACCCTTGCAAACCAGCCTCCTAGAGATGAGAGAACAGTGGCACACCCTGGTTATCCACAGCACCCACAAACACCTGCTTGACATTCCACATTGATGTGTCATGACCATAGAATTCAGCTGGCCCATCATGCTTGGAGAGCACAGACAACCACCCGATCGATGTCCCCTAATGAGGGTCACCAAAGGTGTCCTTTGAGACTAAGCTCCAGATCTTCCTTGTCAAAATCTTTCACATAACCCATCTGGAAAAAGTTTCTTCTCTCATTTCTCCATTTGTTTATATGGCTAAAAACCTGTAAGTCTGTCCTCTCCAGTCTGCCATACTGCCTCTGGAAGATCCTGTTAGGAGATACTTGCTTTCAATAGCTTCCTGTGCCTCAGAATAGAATGTGTGGCTTTTGTGATCCGATCACATACTTCTGTCCTATTGCCCCATTTCTGCCTTCCTCTTGGTGCTCTCAGGACACCACATTCCACACACACTATGCCCTCCCTGGGGCCTGTGCTTTAAGCCCCCCTCCATTCCTCTTCATCCAGGAAAGTCAAACTTTGAAGGCTCAGCTTGAAAGACACCTCTGGGAAATTAGTTTTCTCCAGCATTCAGTACAACTAGATAACTTGGTATACTGAATGAATGATTTAAAAAGAAAAAAGAATTTTTTTTTTAAGAGACAAAGTCTTACCTCATTGCCCTTGGTAGAGTGCCACGGCATCATAGCTCATAGCAACCTCCGACCCCCGGGCCCAAGCAATTCTCCTGCCTCAGTCTCCCAAGCAGCTGGGACCACAGGCACCCACCACAATGTCTGGCCATTCCTTGTTGCAGTTTGGCCGGGGCCAGGCTCAAATCTACCACCCTCGGTACATGGGGCCGGCACCCCACTCACTGAGCCACAGGCACCGCCCTAAAAAAAAATTTTTAACAAGCAATCAATGTAACCTGCTTCTGTGTACCCTCAATGAATCCCCAACAATTAAAAAAATTTTTAATTTTTTTTTTTCTTTTCTAGAGACAGTCTCACTCTGTCACCCTGGGTAGAGTGTAACTGTAACCTCAAACTCCCAGACCCAAGCAATCCTCTTGCCTCAGCCTCCCACCCACATAGATGGGACTACAGGCACCAGTTACAACACCTGGCCAGTCTTTATATATATGTGTATATAAAATTTTATATGTATGTATAAGAATTTTAATTAAAAAATTGCCAAAATAATTATTATAATCCTATGAAGTAGGTTTCTAATCTACATAAGAAAAAGTAGTCTCAAGAAAGTTGATTTGCCCAAGGGCTTCTGCTGATTAGCAGCAGAGCCAGCCGGGTCTCTTACTCAAGTCCAAGTATCTGTCAGGCCCCCTATGTTGGACAAAATGGGCTTTTTACTTTTCCTGCGTATGTTTGAGCTCTTGGAGTCCAGTTCAGTAGTTTCTCTCCCTTCTGCATCCCTTATGACTAAGTGACTCAGTCACCTACAAATGCCTCCTGGCCTATATATTTCTTATGTGCTTGTTCCTACTACCAGCTCCAGGTGAATAAAAGCAGCTATTGCAATATGGAAAAAGACATTATTCTCTTCAGAGGCCATAATCTGAGCAAGGGCACACAGACCCTAATGCTACCATAGCCCAGGACAGTCAGGACTGAGAACATGATTGGGAAGTCTGTTCAGGTCCTGGTTGAATTACACTATCTCTGGGACACCAAATGGCACTGTCTAGGCATGGGGCCAGAGCCTTAAAAGATTAACCCTAGAGTTAAAGGTACCATCAAGGTAAGGTAGCCATTGAAAACACGGCAGTTGACTGGGCTTGATGGCTCACTCCTGTAATCCTAGCACTGGGCTGAGGCTTGAGGATTGCTTGCATTCAGGAGTTCAAGACCAGCCTGAACAAGAATGAGACCCTGTCTCTACTAAAAATAGAAAAACTGGGCAGTGCCTGTGGCTCAGTGAATAAGGTGCCAGCCCCATATACTAAGGGCAGGTTCAAACCTGGCCCCAGCCAAACTGCAACAAAAAAAATAGCCGGGCATTGTGGGGGGCGCCTGTAGTCCCAGCTACTCGGGGAGAGGCTGAGGTAAGAGAATTGCCTAAGCTCCAAGAGCTAGAGGCTGCTGCAAGCTTTGTGACCCCACGGTACTCTGCTGAGGGCAATAAAGTAAGACTCTGTCTCTACAAAAAAATAAAAATAGAAAACTTGGCCAGATGCAGTGGCTCACGCCTGTAATATAGCACTCTGGGAGGCGAGGCAGGTGCATTTCTTGAGCTCAAGAGTTCAAGACCAGCCTGAGTCAGAGTGAGACTCCATTAAAAACAGAAAAAGTTAGCTAGAAGTTAATGGTGGGTGCCTGTAGTCCCAGCTACTTAGGAGACTGAGGCAGGAGGAAGGCTTGACCTGAAGAGTTTGAGTTTGAGGTTGCTGTAAGCTATGATGACACTATGGCACTCTACCCAGGGAGACAGAAGAGACTCTGTCTCCCAAAAGAAAAACCCAAACGTGGCAGTTCATGAAGGACTCCACCAAGCACAAACTGTTGTCTACAAAGATGTTTTAAAGATGGCTCTGGTCATATGAGCCTATTGCCAAATTATAGATTCTCTAATCGCATAGTCCTCCCTCTTCCACATACACACACCATATGGGCTTTATTGCTCACAAAGTCTGTGACAGTTTCCTAAGTACAAGAAAAAGTTGTAACCAAGTACAATTTAACAATTAGAAAAATAGAGTACAGTAGGTACTATAACTAAAACTAGTTCCATTAATGACAAGAAGAGTTGCCGGCTACCATTGTGGGTTCAGTTTTCTCTCCCTGAATGATGGCAGTTCTGAAAATGAAAATACAAATATGCATGATTCTTTTTTGAGAAAGAGTCTCACTTTGTGAAAATGCAAATATGGTAGTACAATTACCATTAAATCACTTTTTTTTTTAACAATCAGAAGCTTAGCTTCTGTGTTACAGGCTAAACCAACTTGTTTAATCTCTGGGCCAGTTGCCTGTTGCCTTAGTGATAGAGAAGTATTAACTGTCCTTTGCCACCAGAACCTCTTAAGACAATGGAAATAATTAGATGTAAAGCTAAGCCCTCCTGACACAACAGTAGCAGGTACCTTATCTTTTAACTTTCCCCTTAAGGAAAAGATACTTAATCTGGAAATGGGAAAGAATTCACAAGCTGTGAAGAGGAAGGAAAACCTAAAGGAAGACGCTCTACAGGGAGAAACCAGGTGGAAGGCTGATCAAGGCAAAGTGCAGACTCTTCATTCAGAGTTGTCTGGGCCCTGCTGGACTCAGGCTGGCTTTGAATCTTGTTTGCCAGGCAACTCTGGGCTTCTGCACCTCAGAGCCAATATCTAGCTGTAAAGTATGAACGCTACTGCCTACTTTCTATTATGGCTATGAGAATTAACCATACATGTGTGGGTGCATCTATGTGTCATATTTTTAATATACGTCATGTAGTTTATATATACCGTATATATGTATTTTTATATAGCTTATATATGTATTTATTTATAAAGCTCCTAACACAGTGCCAGCATGTAACAGGCACCTACATATTGGTTTTCCTTGCTTTTCCAATTCCCAAAGACCAGGTGTGGTGGCTCACGCCTGCAATCCTAGCACTCTGGGAGGCGGAGGCAGGTAGATTGCCTAAGCTCAGGAGTTTGAGACCAGCCTGGGCAAGAGCCAGACCCCGTCTCTCAAAATAGCTGAGTGTTGTGGCAGGCACCTATAGTCCCGGCTACTTGGGAGGCTGAGGCAAGAGTATCACTTGAGCCCAAGAGTTTCAGGTTGGGCGGCGCCTGTGGCTCAAAGGAGTAGGGAGCCAGCCCCATATGCCAGAGGCGGCAGGTTCAAACCCAGCCCTGGCCAAAAACTGCAAAAAAAAAAAAATAGTAAGAGTTTCAGGTTGCTGTGAGCTATGACACCACGGCACCCTACCAAGGATGACAGTGAGACTCTTTCTCAAAAAAAAAAAAAAAGTCAGACTCTGCACCAGTAGCACAGTGGTTATGGCGCCAACCACATATGCCAAGGGTGGCAGGTTTGAAACTAGCCCGGGCCATCTAAGCAACAATGACGATTGCAACAAAAAAACAGCCAGGCATTGTGGCAGGCACCTATAGTCCCAGCTACTTGGGAGGCCGAGGCAAGACAATCACTTAAGCCCAAGAGTTTGAGGTTGCTGTGAGCTGTGATGCCATAGCACTCAACCAACAGCGATATAACGTGAGACTGTCTCAAAAAAAAAAAGACAGGTCATTAAATATTGGTTCTCCTGGTGGGGGGTGTGGCCATGTTTCTCCTTCTTAGTCTGGGTGCTGGTTGGTTATGTGGTGTTCAGTTTGAGAAAATTAATCAAGCTGAAATGTAGATGTATCATAGATTTTTTTTAAAAGACTTCATTTTCTGGGTGGTGCCTGTGGCTCAGTGGGTAGGCTGCCAGCCCCATATACCGAGGGTGGCAGGTTCAAACCTGGCCCTGGCTGAACTGCAACAACAACAACAACAAAAAAAAATAGCCAGGTGTTGTGGCAGGCACCTATAGTCCCAGCTACTTGGGAGGCTGAGGCAAAAGAATCACCTAAGTCCAAGAGTTTGAGGTTGCTGTGAGCTATAATGCTACAGCACTCTACTGAGGGCAAAAAGTGAGACTCTGTCTCTACAAAAAAAAAAAAAAAAAAAAACTTCATTTTCATCCTGCATTTAGCTGGCTTTTACTCCAAATAGTTGAGGCTGGGATTAAATGAATATACAGCAAGAACCTCTCATTAATATGTTACTGGTATACTTCCTTTCCTCGACTAGTCCAACTAGTGGAAGGGTTTAGGTTTTTCTGCCTGATTCCTATGAAAAGAGACTTAAGACTAGGGCAGTGACAAGCTAGAAATGTCACTATCATGTGGCCAGGTAGACTCACATGATGAGGGGTGCTCCAGCATGATGGCAGAACCACCAGGTCTCATATGGCTGTGACATTTTACCTCTTCTCCTCTACTATCCCCGCCCTGCCCCACTTACCCCAAAACTTGAAAAGGGTGAAAGAGATGTAGACAGGAAAGAAAGGAGGGGCGAGAAGCCAGGGCAAGGAAGGGGTGGGATAAAGACCACAGTGTCAATGGCCAGAGAGACTGGGGAAACTGGTCACAGACACAGGAGTTGAACAGAGGAAGCAGGAGAGGAATGAAGTGCCACATTCAAAGGAAAAAAAAAACAGTATCTTTCAATGCTTCCCTAGGTCACCATAATATCTAATTTAAACCTAGAAAAGACAAATCAGGAGTAATACCCAGACTCAGTGCCTATAGCTCAGTGGTTAAGGCGCCGGGCCACATACACTGGGGCTGGCAGGTTTGAAACCGAAAACGGCCTGGGGCCTGCTAAACAATGACAACAACAACAACAAAAATAGCCGGGGTTTTGGCAGATGCCTGTACTCCCAGCTACTTAAGAGGCTGAGGCAAGAGAATGACTTGAGGCTCGGCGCCTGTGGCTCAATTAGCTAAGGCACCAACCACGTACACCTAAGGTGGCGGGTTCAAATCCCCAGCCTGGGCCCGCCAAACAACGATGGCTGCAACCAAAAAATGGCCGGGCGTTGTGGCAGGCGCCTGTGGTTCCAGCTACTTGGGAGGTGGAGGCAGGAGACTCGCTTGAGCCCAGGAGTTGGAGGTTGCTATGAGCTGTGATGCCATGGCACTCTACCCAGGGGAATAGCTTGAGGTTCCATCTCAAAAAAAATAAAATAAAATAATAATAATAATAATAATAATAATAAAGAGAATGGCTTGAGCCTAAGAGTTTGAGGTTGCTGTGAGCTGTGATGCCATAGCACTCTACCAAGGGTAACAGGGACATAGTAAGACTGTCTCCAAAAAAAAAAAACAAAAAAAAAACGTAATACCCCGTCTCTTCTACTGGAAGGGAAAGGAGTCCCCTGGGGACCCTGAAGTGACAGCAACTAGATTGAAACTCAGAGCCAATCCATGAAACTGCTTCCACTGAGCCGCACAGTGCCCTACTGGGCTGCCCACCTGGAGCCAGGCCAGCGCAGCTCAGCCTGCCCTGTAGCTCTCACCTAACCCTGCCCCAACTGTAGGGAGGTCTGGGAACAGTCCCAAGTATGGGTGAGAATGTGCAGCGCCATACAGTCCCTAGAAAAAATTCCATGACCATCAGTTATCACCTCTAAATACAGGAGTCGTGACAGTTACAAAGTTTCGGTCCCAAGTATGGGTGAGAATGTGCAGCACCATACAGTCCCTAGAAAAAATTCCATGACCATCAGTTATCACCTCTAAATACAGGAGTCGTGACAGTTACAAAGTTTTGGTCCTAGTACCAACCTGGGACATGCCATCTGGGGCTGCCATCCATCTAAAAGCTGGATGGGTTGTCATAGAATGAAAACCCACTCCTATGATAATGGATTTGTGGTATTTGGCACTGCCTTTTTATTTTGGCCAGGGCCGGGTTTGAACCTGCCACCTCCAGTATATGGGGTTGGCGCCCTACTTCTTCGAGCCACAGGCATTGCCCTGCCTTTTCTTTTCTTAAGACAGTCTCTGCTGGGCACCTGTGCCTCAAGCAGCTAAGGCACCAGCCATATATATACCTGAGCTGGCGAGTTCCAAACAACAGTGATGGCTGCAACCAAAAAATAGCCAGGCATTGTGGTGGGAGCCTGTAGACTCAACCACTTGGGAGGCGGAGGCAGGAGATTTACTTCAACCCAGGAGTTAGAGGTTGCTGTGAGCTATGATGCCACAGCATTCTACCCAGGGAAATAGCTCGAGGCTCTGTCTCAAAAAAAAAGGCTTTGTCAGCCTGGGTAGAGTGCCATGGCGTCAGAACCCACAGCAATCTCAAACTCTTGGGTTAAAGCAATTTTCTTGCCTCAGCCTCCTAAGTAGCTGGGACTACAGGTGCCCGCCACAATGCCCAGCTATTTTTAGAGACAAGGTCTCAATCTGGCTCAGGCTGGTCTCGAACTCCTAAACTTAGGCAATCTATCCACCTTGGCCTCTCAGAGTGCTAGGATTACAGGCATGAGCCACCGCACGCGTGGCCAGCAATGCTTTTTTTAAAAGATGTTCTCAGCAGGTAGGGTGGCTCACACCTATAATCCCTACACTCTCGGAAGCCGAGGCAGGTGGATTGCTTGAGCTCAGGAGTTTGAGAGCAGCCTGATCAAGAGCACAACCCCATCTCTAAAAATAGCTGGGCGTTGTGGTGGTGTACTCCCAGCTACTTGGGAGGCTAAGACATGAGGATCGCTTGAGCCCAGGAGTTTGAGGTTGCTGTGAGTTATGATGCCATGGCACGGTACCCATGGCAACAAAGACTCTGTCTTAAAATAAATAAATAAATAAATAAAAGTTCTCATATATCAGAGTGTAAACTCAGATGTTGACAGGTAAATATTTCCACCTAGAAATATGCCTCTTGACTTTTGTTCACAAAGCCACCAGCTATTTCCCCATCAATTGGAAAGAAGGGGTAAGCAGCTGTACTGATAGAGTTAGAGGAAAGAGCACAGTCCACGTTCAGCAGGAAAGATTCCTTTATAATGGCAAATTTGATAATACACAGTTCTAGAGTAGGGCCTCAGGCACTGGGCCACAGCAGGCGGTAAGGAGCAGGTTGGAGAAGGACCAACACACTCCAGGGCTTGTGTCAAACTGATACTCACGCCAGGAATGACCACCCATGCACCTCCTTGAAGCTCAACCCACCCACCAGTTCAGTCAAGAACTATGCTTTTAAGTCTTCATTTTTTTGGCCATTGAAGATAAAATCCACCATGATGACAGGATTTCAGCACAACAGTCTCTTTCCAGTCACAATAGATATAGGTGTTCAAGCTCTTGACAAGAAAATAAAAGTTCATTTGACTTCTCTTGCAAGGACTGAAAAGAGAATTTTTTCTTTATGATCTGTTGAAATATTTATATATACTTTAAAAAAACTAACAGTCCATTCTGTGCTCTGTTTCCCTGGAAGGTTTCTCATGATCATCCCTCCAATAGCTAGAGGGTTTGTGTCTGGGAACAAAGATTTAAGACACTTTAAGCAATAAAAATCCTAGTGCGACACTCAGAAGCAAATCATGGGCTTGAAGGAGATGGAGAGGGTAGGAGGTGGCAGGTGTTTCAGCACAGGAGGGAGGTGCAGCCTAGTGGAGAGGGAAGCACCCAGGAACAGGAGCGCTGCAGGAGGGCCCATTGCCTTCCCTGCTCTCCCAGGTACAGGGGACAGCCCGGATCTGCATTTTGACTTCTCAGGGCTGAAGACCCAACCTCTGACCCTCCACCCACTAGGGTGACCTGCACACTAAGTAGGGTGGTCTCCGACACAGGCTTAAGAACTGGGACTCAACCCCCCAAGGCCAGGTAGAGTTCCCTTCAGGCCGTGTGAAACAAGATGCCCCCAGGAGCTCACGTCCCAGGCAGCTGAGGCAGGACAGGAAAGGGCAAGGGAAGGAGAGGCTTCTGAGGCTGGGAGAGGAGCAGTGAAAGGAGACCACCAACGCAGCGGCTTTGCACCTGGCTGGGTTTGTGGGGAAGACCTGCTGCCACTGCCACCGTTATCCCTGTGCTGGGGACAGACCAGGCTAGGTCTTCTCAGCCAGCAGCAGTCCCAACACATTCCAGGCTCCTTTCACATGTATATATGGAGAGAGACACACGGGTACTTACTATTGTTAAATGAAACAAATGCATCGGATTCGGATTCCTTCCCCTTTGTTATGAGTTGCTCGGCCCCTGCCCTGAGGGGTTAATGCCTTCGGTCCTGCCGCCAGGCTCACCCCCCCACTGAGGGAAAGTGGCCCCAGGAGGAGTAGAGGAGAGGACACACACCACAGCAGGTGACCAGGAGGAGGGCCTACCTCGATGAGACTTCTGTTTCTAACCCTGAGAACCTAAGGAATTGTGAAGGACTCGGAGAGGGGGCTGGGGTTAAAGGTCACCGGGCTTTTTATTGCAGTTGAAGCAGACTCGGACAGGATGGTCCCAGCCACGAGAGGGGACAGCCCGGCGGTCATGGGAGCACTCGTCACAGAAGCCCTGTCCGCAGGCCCGGCAGTGGTGCTTGGAAAGCTTGATGCTGAACTCCTTCCGACAGTTGTGGCAATGCAGGATCTCGTGGTCAGGCACCCAGTACGCTGGCCTGGCCGCATCCTTGACCAGACCTATGGCAGGGAAGGAATGACAATGATCAGGACACACAAAACCCCATACCCTGGCTCGGCACCTGTAGCTCAGCGGCTAAGGCGCCAGTCACATACACCAGAAATAGCTGATTGAAACCCAGCCCAGGCCTGCCACACAATAATGACAACTACAACAAAAAAATATAGCTGGGTGTTGTGGTGGGCGCCTGAAGTCCCAGCTACTTGGGAGGCTGAGGCAAAAGAACTGCTTAAACCCACGAGTTTGCTGTGAGCTATGATGCCACAGCACTCTACTGAGGGTAACATAGTAAGACTCTGTATAAAAAAAAAAAAAAAAAAAAAACCATACCCAAAGTCCCAGCTGGCAAAAGGGCATCCTCAGACACTTACTGGCTCATAACCACAACCACACACAGATTCACCGAAAGAGACTTTAAAAATCGCAGATGCAAGGCACTGATACTGGCATATTTAAAAAGCTCTCTAGGTGGCCTAGAGGGCATCTGCGGAAAGAACCACTGAGGGAGCTACAGAGAAGGCTGGAGTCACACTCAAATCCCAGTCCCACTGAGGACAAGTTAATTAGAGATGCAGGGCTAAGACAGATTACTTAACCTCTCTGGAGCCTACTTGGCTTTAACATTCAACCCTGAAGAACCGTTATGAGGATGACACAAAATAGCATGTCTAACACACTGGCCTGGGTCTCCACATTCAGTGAGTGCTCAGCACATGGGCACCTGGTGAGCACACCTGGCACATCATCTGCCCCCAGGGTGGCCCTTCCCTCACCCAGGTGCCCTGAGGGCAGAGGTAACCTGAGCTTCCAGCCTGGACAAATTCATCCATTCCTTCATCCTTGAGCAAAAGCTCACAGTCTGCTGTTTTTGTGGGCCACAGGGACGAAATCTGACCCAAGCCACTTTCATCACCACCCACCCAGAAGCCTTTGGTCTCTCCTCGACAATGCAGCCAACTACCCCATGTCTGGCCACACACTGATTTCCCTCCCTTGCCCTCTTGCCATTCAGGCTTCACATCAGAGTGGGTAGCTGTATTAAATCCTAAGTTAACAGCAGCGTGGCTAGGGTGTCGGCTTGAAGTTCGCCACCAATCTTTGACAGGGCTTTTATCTTTCACATGCCTGCCCCTCTCTTGAATCTAAGCAGGCTCTGACTACAACAGAATACAGGATCCTGGAGGACAGAAGTGCCACTTTACGGGCCCAGGCCTTAACAGACTGGTAGTTTCTACTTCCTGTCTCTTGGACATTAACTCCTAGAGCACTGAGCCATACTGAAGAAGTCCAATTATCACTGGAGAGATACATGAAAAGGCCTGGAGAATACATGGAGAGGGGCTCTGCCAGCCCAGCCTTTCAGCTGTCCCTGCCAAGGTACCTGGCATGAAAGTGAGGTTATCATGCAAAGGCAATGCCATTTGGAGCAGAATTATTACCCTTCCCACCTTCTGGATCAACAAAGTTGTAAGACATCATGAAATGGTAGGTGTTTTAAATCTTTACATTTTAAGATCGTTTGTTATGCAGCACTAGATGGTGTAAGAGAATAAATATGAAACCACTATGGCACTCAGCAGAAACTAACAACTGTGAAGTTTTTATTCCTTGTTGCCCAGTTCAATCTAGGTTGGCAAGACCTTGACAAAATGACAGCCCAGGACACTCCTAAACCCCTCATCTCACATACACCACACGGGAGAGAAGCACTGCCAGGCCTACCCAGTGGTATGTCAATGGCTGTCACCACAGCTCCCAGAGTGTTCTGCACAGCCTCGCCCACCTTCCGAGCAATCACTGTTCCTCCTTCATCGTCCGCCTGTGCCTCAGTAACATCTGTAGACAATAATAAGGAAAAGCTGTCACCTCTTAAGTCATTTCCCAATTGCAAAACCCAGTAGGCAATAGCAGAACACTTCTGGATTCTTTTCCCTGGGCATCACCATACTATATCCTGCAATGACCGCTATGGGTCAGACAGCCCATTCCCTGAAATTTGGTAACATCTGTTAGTCTTTTACCTACAACCCTCTAAGACTATTTTATAATATTCTTTTAAAGCAGTGGTTCTCAACCTTCCTAATGCCGCAATGTATTTTCATTGTTAAAAAGGGGTCGCGACCCACAAGTTGAGAACTGCTGTTTTAAAATAAAGCAGAATGGTTCTAGAAGCATGACCTAGAACCTCAGTATAAGCCATCTCTGGAAAACACTGTAGCCTTTTCAGAAGTCAGCTGCTAGGTGAGTACTTCCTTCTCTCAGAAGCTTCCAGAGCTCAGAGAGCAGAACAGGTTGAAACACTCTCCCTAAAGAAAGGCACTCACAGGACTCTGCTAACAAAGAGTTTAGAGGACAACTGGCCAAGACCAAGCAATTAATTACTCTCAGAAGAATGATGTGGTTAAGAATAAGGAGGGGCACATGAGAGTCCAGCTTCCAACTTCCAGTGCCAAGGAGAGAGGTTTCCCCTACACGCCTGCAGCAGCCGGGCCCCACATTACCTAACTGGACATTCCTGGCTTCATAGCAGTTGTCACACACCCGCACAGGCGCAGGGCCCCAGCCCCGCTCGGGCACTGGCCGTGTCTTGGATGAACAGCTGTCACAGAAGCCCTCCCCGCAGGCCCGGCAGTGATGCTTAGTGTCGTTATCTTTAAAGGACGTCGCACACTTGTTGCAGCTCTGTTCCAAGCCCAAAACAAAACAGAGAGGGAGGTATGGTAGGTGTCTAGCTGAGAAAGTCAACAAGACTCAGGGGAAAGCCAGAAATAAGGGAGGTAGGTTTCTACTCTATCAGGACAAAACCTTGCTAGTAGTGGGAGTGTTTGGGAGTGGAAAGGAAAACTAGTAAGGAGTAAGTTTCCTGCCACAAAGTGTCTGGACTGGAGCTGGGTCCTCCCCTGCTGCAGGTGCTATAGAAACTTATGTATCAAACCTAAATGACCTCCACAGGCCCCTTTCTCTCCAGATTCTGTGTCCAACCTCAGACATCCGAGCAGCAGTAACTGGCCCTCACAGGTAAGGACCTAAAACCCACCACAAAGCAAATACTTGGAGAATAACACAAAGGGAATCAGGGGGCAAAGAGAAAACTGGCTACCTCGACAAATCCCACCCTTCCTAGTACTGATGGAGCTAATTTTTCTGAGAGAAAATGTTTGCACCTCTCTCACAGAACAAGCATAGCACAGCTGGCCTGTGCAGCAAGGGCTGTGCCAGGGACACAGGGATACCCTGCCACACCATACCAGGATCTGGGAATTGGGCCTCCAGTAGGCAGGAGCGATCTGGTCCGTCAGCCAGGAAGTCACAGCCTTGGTGGGCCCAAGACTAAGTTCGGACACTGACTGAGCCATGAAATTCATCCCATCCAGCAGGCGCTGTGCGGCATTGTTATTGTCCTTCAGAAATCCATCGGTCTGAAATGAAAATGCAGGCTCCCATCATGCTCTGAGAGGGAGTGAAAGGAAGGAA
This sequence comes from Galagoides demidoff, assembly GCA_963574575.1. NCBI lineage: Eukaryota > Metazoa > Chordata > Mammalia > Primates > Galagidae > Galagoides > Galagoides demidoff. The sequence continues at coordinate 18,614 of CAUYQV010109026.1, forward strand.
GGAAAGTGGGCTCTGGTGAGTGCCCACTCACCATGGCCATCTCAAAACCATAAATTCTCTGGCTCATACACAAGTGAGATGAACAACATATAAAAATAAAATTTAAAAAATAATTAAAAATAAAAGAAAAACATTAACTCTCTGGCATAAAAGAACAGAAACAGATTAAGAATCTTTCTGGCTTTATTCTTTACAAGGGATCATAAGATGTGATATGTAGCTATTTATTCATTTATTTTATTTTACTTTATTTTTGAGAGAGTATCACTCTGTCACCCTGGGTAGAGTGCAGTGGTATCATCATAGCTCACAGCAACCTCAAACTCCTTAGCTCAAGTAAGTCTTCTGCCTCAGCCTGCTGAGTAGCTGGGACTATAGGTGCCCGCCACAATGCCCAGCTAGTTTTTCTATTTTTAGTAGAGACAACAGAGTCTTGCTCTTGCTCAGGCTGGTCTCAAACTCCTAAGCTCAAGCAATCCATGTGCTTCAGTATCCCAGAGTGCTGAGATTACAGATGTGAGCTACCACACCCATCCAAGGTGCAGCTATTTAGTTCAGGACTTACTTTGCCCACACTGACATAGGAGATGACACCACACCAGAAAGCCCCCACCCAGGCTTGGTTAGGAGGACTTCCTCCTAGTTCTTCTAATACCTGTATATTTCTAGGAATGCTATTTCTATGTGTAAGTGCAGTATCTATTAATGTATCTGACTCCTTATTAAATGGTGAACTCTCTGAAAACCAACATATCACTTTCATTTTTGTATTTTATAAAGTATCTCAATTCTGGTACACAGCACTCAACAAATTGTGTTGAAATACTAAATAAATAAATGAACGAATGAATTACCGAACTGTATTCTCCTAGTCCCAAGAACTACAAGGAATGCAGCCTACCATACTACTGTTGTCCTGTAATATAAACGATTTCACTACTCATACTTTCATACTTGAAGGCTGAGTTACCTGGGGCATATGTGGTCCTCCAGACCCCCAAGTGTGGCCCCACAATAAAATCCAAGCTTCACAGAACAAATCCCTTTATTAAAAGAATTTGTTTTATAAAATTTAGATTCAGTCAAAGGTAGTACTCAAGGATCCAGAAGGCCACAGGCTCCCTACCCAAATAAAAGTGATTTAATATATACTGAAAGGACCGTATTACTTCCTCATAAAAAGAGTTGTTGTTCTGACACCCAGAATTCAAAAATCAAATTACAAAACAGTGATTAAGAGTGTACAGAAACCCCTCTGCTCAGAACAGGGATTTTTTTTTTTAATTGTTGGAGATTCACTGAGGGTATAAGAAACCAGGTTACACCGATTGCATTTATTAGGTAGAGTCCCTAGAACAGGGATTTTCAACTAGTGTGCCATGAAAATTTTTAAAGATCAAATTATTTTTGAAAGAAGGTCAAAGCCAAGTATATTCTTTTACTTTTTTTTTTTTGATCAACATAATTGAAGTGTGTCACAGAAATTTTTTCTTTTCTTTTTTTTTTTTTTTTTTGAGACAGAGTCTCACTATGTCGCACTTGGTAGAGTGCTGTGGCACCACAGCTCACAGCAACCTCCAACTCTTGGGCTGAAGCAATTCTCTTGCCTCAGCTTCCCAAGTAGCTGGAACTACAAGCGCCCACCACAATGCCTGGCTATTTTTTTGTTGTAGTTGTCACTGTTGTTTGGCAGGCCCGGGCTGGGTTCAAACCCACCAGCCCCAGTGTATGTGTCCAGCACCCTAGCCACTGAGCTACAGGCACCAAGCCATGTGCCACAGAACTTTAACTACAAGTTCAAGTGTCCTGTAAGAGAAAAAAGGTTGAAAAACACCAGCTTAAGATATATTTCAAGGCTTGGCATCCATGGCTTAAGCGGCTAAGGCGCCAGCCACATATACCTCAGCTGGCAGGTTCGAATCCAGCCTGGCCCGCCAAATAACAACTATGACAGCTGTAACCAAAAAATAACCAGGCATTGTGGCAGGTGCTGGTGGTCCCAGCTACTTGGGAGACAGAGGCAGGAGAATCGCTTGAGCCTAGGAGTTGGAAGTTGCTGTGAGCTGTGATGCCATAGCACTCTACCCAGGGCAACAGCTTGAGGCTCTGTCTCAAAAAAAAAAAAAAAAAAAAAAAGAGAGATATACTTCAAGAAAATTTCCAGGGCAGCACTTATGGCTCAAAGGAGTAGGGTGCCGGCCCCATTGCCGGAGGTGGCAGGTTCAAACCCAGCCCCAACCAAAAACTGCAAAAAAGAAAAAGAAAAAGAAAATTTCCCATAACAAAGATTCTTACATGAAGATGATCACTATAGCATTTTCTCTGATAACAAAACATCATAAACAGGCTGGGCATGGTGTTCACCTGTAATCCTAGCTCTTTGGGAGAAAGAGGTGGGTAAATTGCTTGAGTTCAGGAGTTTGAGACCAGCCTGAACAAGAGCAATACCCCATCTCTACTAAAAACAGGAAAAAAAACTAACCAGGTGTCGTGGTGGGTGCCTGTAGTCCCAGCTACTTGGGAGGCTGAGGCTAGAGGATCACTCGAACCCAGAAATTTGAGATTGCTGTGAGGTATGATGTCACAGCACTCTACCCAGGATGACTGAGACTCTGTCTCCAAAAAAGAAAAAAAAAATCATAAACAGCATAAATGTACAAAAAGAAAAGAATGGTGAATAACAGTATACCAGTGACTACAAATGAGAATGATGGAAAGTAGAAGCAACATAGAAATAAAACTAAATAGTGTTGTGAGAAAAGAGCAGAACGCAGCATGTAAATTCTAACTGCACGTAGAAACATGTGCACATAGAGGACGAATGAGGAGAACTTGAAGAGATGAAGTTCTACTTGCCAAAAGAGAACTACAAGGCGATTTTTAGTTTATTTTATTTAAAACTGTTGCCTAGTATTTATGCAAGAAGGAAACAAAAGTCTTGAATAAGAAAACTTCTTCAGATCATACCTTCCTAAACTACCAGTATATTGAAATCCACAGTTAACTTTAATTCTAATCAAGTTCTACTTTTCTATACACATGAATAACTGGATGATACAAGAGAAACAAGAAGAGTAAATCAAACTGATCAAACTGTTCTTACTCCAGGCCACACATGCACAATCTCCGTCCGCACCACTGTATCCACAGGATCTTGGTTCCCAAACCAGTACTGCCGACTCCGATAGACCACGCCACAGTTGGGACATTCGATCACATAGCTGCAAGGGAGGCAAATACAGTTACCCAGGCCAGGTGTGGTGGCTCACACCTGTAATCCTAGCACCCTGGGAGGCCAAGGCAGGTGGATTACTCAAGCTCAGGAGTTCAAGACCAGCCTGAGCAAGAGTGACACCTCGTCTCTAAAATATAGCCGGGTGTTGTGGCGGGTGCCTGTAGTCCTAGCTTCTGGGGAGGCAGAAGCAAAAGAATCACTTTAGCCCAAGAGTTGGAGGTTGCTGTGAGCTGTGACACCAGGACATTCAAACCAGGGTAACTGAGTGAGACTCTGTCTCAAAAAAAAAAAAAAAAAAATTACTGTTACCCAGCTAGGTGTCTGGGAAGACAAACACACCCAAACACCTTAACCATGTTATTTACACTCACCCAGACCAAGCATATTTTGCGAGACCCATCCAGGGAGAGTCAGTGGAAGCAGATGTTTTGGGTACTACGCTGACTTCCTTGCCTCTCTCATAGCAGGCCTGAAACAGAGCACTCCGCCAGTTTGTTTTATATCCAGCAGACCCCATGGCTAGATCATACCCCTGACCCCCTGCCTCCCCACACCCAATGAGGGTTTCAGACCCTGAGTTTGGCACCTCAGAAGAAGGTTCATTCCTCTGAAGAAACCAGTGCCCTGAAGGATAATGAATTGAGTTTTAAATTATAGACCTGTCACAGATAGGAAAAAAATCAATCAAAGCTAATTTCATGAAGAGCATTTCTGCTCTTAAGAATCATGAATGGTCAATGTATATGACCCTGACATGCAAACTCATCAGAATGAGGGGGATAATAAGCTTATGACACTAAACAAAGGGGGCCCCAGCAATGAAGACACATCAGTTCTTTTGGTTAGCTAAGAGAGGTTTTGGAGATAACCAATTATCAATTGGAATATCAAATAATCTGGGATGCAGCAAAGGACAGCCCTGCTGAAAGGAGAGCACGACCAGCAAGTCAGCGGCTAGAGCAGAGAGAAGCTTGGAGGACTCACCTTGCAGGTATAGACTCGGTTGTCATACTGGTGGGAGTATCTGCAGCGGCTCTTAGCTTCATGAGGCACTCCTTCCTTCCCATGATTCATGCTGTTCTTACATCCAACCCTGAGTGAAGCCCCAAAACTGACAATGAGTTGGCTAAAGTAGCCAGTGCTACCTACACAGCACAGTTTGACCCTGAGCCAGGCTCCGGGCCAAGCCAGACCTTAGCTACCAGCTGGCCCTAAGATGGTGAGCACAGAAAGGGTGGCTCTCACAGTCAACAGGATTGCAGAGGTAGAACAACTATTACCCTTGTAGGAGGACAAAGGAGAAAAAGAACCTCTTCTTAGAATACTACCTAAGCTTAGCTAGAATAGAAGGACCAAAAGATACCAACCTGACCAGAGATGAAACCTGAATGGCTCTCAGAAAACTCCAAAATCCAAACAAGAGGAAATGGAAGTTCGACCAGAACAGGCCACCAAGATATAAAACAAAAACCAACCCCCCAAATTTGGCAATGCATTATGGGGAGGCTTAAGCTGCACAAGGGAACCTTCCAAACGAACAGTGAGTTCTGTCATCCTGACAGTGCAAAAACAGAGTTTGAGACTTTAGACTTTCATTAGGATAAAAGGGAAAGTTCTGGAAATCCTGGCGAGGCTTAGAATGGGAAACAACGATCTAACAGTGCTTAAGCCTCACGAGTGAGCAAAAAGTAAGGTAAGTTACACTAACATCCCTTTCTCCTTGTCAAACTGAACTCTCCAAGATAATCAATCCTTAGTTCTGACGCAAGCTGTATAATCCAAGAACCAAGTTGGGTTTTTTTTGTTGTTGTTGTTGTTATTTTCTATTTGATTATGGCTAGAATAAATATTGATTTTTACAAATTCCTTCTGTTTCTAGTAACCTTTCTGCGGTTTCTTTCTTTTTTAAAATTTCAGATTAATATGAGGGTACAAATGATTAGTTATACTGTCTGCATTTGTTAAATGCAGTGGTTCTCAACCTTCCTAATGCCATGGCCCTTTAATATAGTTCCTGTGGGTCACGAGGTTGAGAACTGCTGGTTAAGTGGAGTCCAAGTTGTAGTTGAGTCCTTCACCCAGGAAGTGTGCCATATACTCTTACATTGTACCCTTTAGGAAAGAGCATGCCATCCTGTCCCACCCTCCTCCCCTTCCCCCTTCCTCCTCCTCTCTCCTCTGATGCACCCTGCCACATGATTTTAATTATGTTTTTCTCATGTAGTTGTACACTTACTTGTTTCATGTTAGTACTGAGTAATGGATACTTGGATACTTGCTTTTCCTCTTTTTGTGATACTGTACTAAGGAGAATGTTCTTCAACCCTACAGCCCTACAGAGGTAAAACAACTATTACCCTTGTAAGGAGAAAACCCCATCCAGGTTAATAAAAAAGATATAAAGCCTCCATCTTTTTTATGAGTGAACCATATTCCATGATATACATAAACCACAGATTATTAATCCATTTATGGGTTGATGGGCGCTTTGGTTGATTACACACCTTGATAATTGTGAATAGGGCTACAATAAACATTCTAGTGCAAATGTCCTTATGGTAAAATGACATTTTAGCTTTCTGAGGATTCTCCGTATTTCTTTTCAAAGAGGTGGTATTAGTTTGCCATTCCACAAGAACCAAGTTATTTTAACCAAGGTCAGAGGTGGTTTCAGAACACAGCAGGGGTCAGGGCAAAAAGACCATTCACAAGGGAGGTAGGCTCAGGTTTCATCTAGAAGAGCATATGTAGACAACATAGGACAACTCGGTGGTGCAGGGGCATGGGAGGGCACGTCTATAGGACATGGAAACTTGGATCTGACCTTGACATATTGCATTTAAATTCTCTGGAGCCCATCAGACAAATCATCAATCAGATTGTGACTTAACAGCCATCAAAAGCTCATCCAATGATTGTCCAAGTGTGTTCCCAACAAGCAACACGAGCATCACCTTAAAACTTATTGAAAATAAAAACCTCTTGGCTCAGTGCCCATACCACACTGGTCTTAATCAGCCACATGCACCAAGGCTGGGGAGATCGAACCCAGCCTGGGCCAGCTAAACAATAATGACAACTGCAACAAAAAAATAGCCAGGCACTGGGTGGCACCTATGGCTCAAAGGAGTAGGGCGCCAGCTCATATGCCAGAGGTGGTGGGTTCAAACCCAGCCTGCCACCTCCAGCATATGGGGCTGGTGCCCTACTCCTTTGAGCCACAAGTGCCGCCGCCCAATGCCTGGCTAATGGCCAAAAACGGCAAAAAAAAAAAAAAAAAATTAGCCAGGCATTGTGGCGGGCGCCTATAGTCCCAGCTACTTGGGAGGCTGAGGCAAGAGAATTGCTTAAGCCCAAGAGTTTGAGGTTGCTATGAGCTGTGACACCACAGCACTCTACCGAAGACAACACAGTGAGACTCTGTCTCAAAAAAAAAAAATCATACCTATGGTGCATAATGCAAGGGTACACGTTGGATCTATTAGTATAGAGTATAAATGTCTTAACACAATAATTAAGTAAATGAGATGAGGTATGTATTAATCACCTCATCTGGTGTGACGTAAGCGCTCCTAATTCTATATAAAATCAGCACAATGTACCCCAAAAATGCATTAATGTATACATGATCTATGTGTTTATGATTTAAAATAAATAACTAAAAATTAAAAAACAAAAGAAAAGAAAAGAAAAACTCTTGGTGGCACCTGTAGCTCAGTGGGTAGGGTGCCGACCCATACACACCCAGGCTGGTGGGTTCAGCCCGTGGCCAGCTAAATAACAACAACTGCAACAAAAAAATAGCTGGACATTGTGGCGGGCACTTGTAATCCTAGCTACTTGGGAGGCTGAGGCAAGAGAATCCCTTAAACCCAAGAGTTTGAGGTTGCTGTGAGCTGTGACGCCACAGCACTTTACCAAGGGCAACATAGTGAGACTCTGTCTCAAAAAAATAAAGAAAAAGAAAAACACTCAGCCCAGCTGAGAATCTGTGGGGGCAGGACCCAACAAGCTGTTTTCACACACCCTTTAGGTTTTTGGATACATGCTAAAATCTGAGAATCAGGCTCCATGCCTGTGGCTCAAGCAGCTAAGGCGCCAGGCACATACACCTGAGCTGGTGGGTTCAAATCCAGCCTGGGCCTGCCAAACAACAATGACAGCTGCAACCAAAAAATAGCCGGGTGTTGTGGCAGGCGCCTGTAATCCCAGCTACTTGGGAGGTGGAGGCAGGAGAATCACTTGAGCCCAAGAGTTGGGGTTTGCTGTGAGCTGTGATGCCACCGCACTCTATCCAGGGCGACAACTTGAGGCTCTATCTCAAAAAAAAAAATCTGAGAATCACTGCTCTAATTTCCGTGTAAAGTGGGCTCTATGGACCAGCGGCACTACGTCACCCAGCAGCTTGTTCGAAGTGTAGAATCTCAAGCTTCACCCAATCATGCTCATTCATAATTTGTATTTTAACAAATTTTCAAAGTGATGCACGTGCAGATAGAAGTTTGAGAAGCACTACACTGACTCAATGTTCTCTCTAAGGCTACACATTAGAGTCATCTACGGAGCCTTTTAAATACACTGCTGCTAAGGCTCAATGATCCATTAAATGAGAACCCTCAGAGCAGGAGCCCCAGCCTCAATAATTGTGAAAGCTCCCTGGAAAATTCTAACATGCTGGCTCGGCGCCTGTGGCTCAAGTGGCTAAGGCGCCAGCCACGTACAACTAAGGTGGCCGGTTCAAATCCAGCCCGGGCCCGCCAAACAACAATGATGGCTGCAACCAAAAAATAGCCTGGCGTTGTGGCGGGCGCCTGTGGTCCCAGCTACTTGGGAGGCTGAGGCAGGAGACTCGCTTGAGCCCAGGAGTTGGAGGTTGCTATGAGCTATGATGCCATGGCACTCTACCCAGGGGGATAGCTTGAGGCTCCGTCTCAAACAAAAAAAAAAAAAAAAGCTTCTGAGTCTTGGTATTCTCACCCAGCATATGTACGATACGGGCAACATTATCATCCAGCAATGGCTTGGATGCAAAACCACCAGAACGCCTACAGAAAGGCCATGCAACTCTATTTCAGTTTTTCACAGCATCTCCCTTCTCCAGTTTCTTCCCCAAGTTCTTGTGATAATGAGGCTAGAGATCCTCAGTCTTTCAG
>CAUYQV010109029.1:0-17632 GCA_963574575.1 Galagoides demidoff
TCCCAGCTACTTGGGAGGCGGAGGCAGGAGACTCGCTTGAGCCCAGGAGCTGGAGGTTGCTATGAGCTGTGATGCCATGGCACTCTACCCAGGGGGATAGCTTGAGGCTCCGTCTCAAAAAAAAAAAAAAAAAAAAAAAAAGCTTCAAAGGCAGAAAGGGTTTCAGGTCCCCCACAAAATTAGGCTGCCATTTTGTTGACCATTTAATATTTAATAATATTATAGTGATTTGAATAAGCTAAAGATCTGAGAAACTCATTTCTTTTAATAAAAACAAATTGAAATGCTTTCATCAAACTGGTCAACATAGCCTTGATTATTCTTGACATATTTTAATTTTATTTTTTCCTGCATAATCTGTCTTCAAAGCATCTAAAAACAATTGAAATCTCCACAATTAAATTTTCAGCTCATTAGATATTTTGTTGCACTGTCTCTCTGCTAGCTTACTTGTTGGAGATGAGGCTAATAAGAAAGCTATGAAACATTTGCACACAAGATCAAGAAACAATATTCAATTATTTTTCAAAATTTCAGGGAAATCTACAACCCAAAGAATAGGGAGGAAGACCCAAGGAACGATTTCAGTTCCCACCAAAAGAGACAACATTTAACTAGAGGCTGCAAATACTAACCATGAAATTATTAGGGAAAAAACCTGATCTAGTACAGGCAGCGGGAAACAGAAGTGTGAGGAGGCATTAAAGAACTGTTCCTATTGTTTGAATTCTAATGAGTCTGGTCCCTGTAATTCACAATTTATTTACCTTGTTGAATTCTGTTGACTAGAAGACAAATCTCATAAAGCCAAGGTCTAGGGTCTGAGAATTTGGACACATAACCACATTCCAATTCATTCACATTGGTGAGATGTTCCTTACAACAGCTAGGAAATTCATCTCATAGCAATTAATATAACCTCTATGATTACATATACTAGTTTATGGTTGCTATACTAATAGACGCAGTGATGAGATCTATATCAGCTCTTAGTAATATAAAATATATCAGCTCTTAGTAATATAAAAAGAAAACATTAATTAGATATACAATTCATTTTACTAATCTGACTTTATTGTATTACAATTGGTGGAGAGATTTCTAGAGGAAATACCTCATGTGAAATTATAAAACTATATGATACCTTAGACTTGTGTTTTATAAAGATAAGAGGAGGACTCAAAATTCAGAAGAAATAAGTGTAAATTAACTGTATCTCAGAAGCCTGGGAAAGTAAACAGAAATATTTTATATACTATAAAGCATCAACATAATGACCAGTGTTATGGTTTGAATGTTCGTGTTCTCATGCTAAATTCCTATTGAAACTAACTCCCCAATGAAACAGTATTAAGAGGCAGAACCTCTGAAGGGTGAGGAGGCCTTGAGGACTTTGCCCTCATGGATGGGATGAGCAACCTCATAAAAAGTCTAGAGGGAATCAGCTGAGTCTTTTTGCCCTTCCCTCTCCTTGTCCTCTTTGATCTCTTGTGCCTTGTGAGGACACAACGCTTGTTCCCTCTAGAGAACACAATAGTCAAGGAAGCATCTTAAAAGCAGAAAAACAGACCTTCACAGACACCAAACCTATTAGTCCCTTGATTTGTGAATTCTTAACCTTCAGAACTGTGAGCAATAAATCTGTACTCTTCGTACATTACCCAGTCTCAGGTATTTTGTTACAGCAGCATAAAAGAACTAAGAAAATCAGGCACTAAACAAAGGATAAATATACACAAATATACTTTATAACAACATCAACATTTAGGGATTACAAAAGTGAAAATCCAATTATTAAAAACTAAAAAAAAATTATATGCAAGATGTTTAATAATAACATTCTGGGCTTACTCTCTAAGGAAAAAAACAACAGACTTTTATCTCACATGTAAAGGAATAATAGTTAGAAGAACATAATGTCGGCTCGGTGCCTGTGGCTCAATTGGCTAAGGCGCCAGCCACATACACCCAAGGTGGCAGGTTCGAATCCCCAGCCCAGTCCGCCAAACAACAATGATGGCTGCAACCAAAAAATGGCCGGGCGTTGTGGCGGGCGCCTGTGGTCCCAGCTACTTGGGAGGCGGAGACTGTGATGCCATGGCACTCTACCCAGGGGGATAGCTTGAGGCTCTGTCTCAAAAAAAAAAAAAAAAGAAGAACATAATGTCCTGAATGGAAATTTTGAATATTATCAAGATTGAAAATCTCCTTGAATTTGCTCACAAATTTAATAAATTTCTAACCAAGGTTTTGTGTTGACTCAATAAGGTCATACTAAATTAATTCAGGAAGTATAAATATTTTAGATATATTGAGGGGCACCTAGGCAATTAAATATCAAAATATATTTATCAGGTTATGATAACTTAAAGAATCTAAGAAAGAATAAGAATTGGCAAAAAATGGAATAAAATAAAAATAAATATCTCAGACACACATACATCCATTCATATATTTTCACTGGGTCTGTGATAAAAGTGATCATTAAATGACCAGATAGAAAGGAATTAGTTGTTAATTAACACTTGAGATTATGATAAATATTTGAAAAAATATCATGGTAGATACTTATCTCATTCTACAGTAAATAATCTGCAGAAGCACTGACATTTAAATGTAAAATTTAGAGCCATGGACGTTATAATCTAAAATATTAATGACTTTTTGGTCATCTTGAACTCTAAGTGGTGTTTCTAAGCATAAAAATGCCAAAGAGAGCTCCCAAAACCCACAATCACCACAAAATAAGTAGGTCTGAAGTAAACGTAAAATTAATTTCATTGATACACAGAATAAATAAGATAAAGGACAATCAAGAAAAATAATTTACCCATATATATCAGACTAAGCATTAAAATTCTTCATAAATAACTTATGACTATGGTTCAGTAAGAAAAGCAAACAATCCCAGTTAAAATGATGAAACTATACATAATATTCATAGGCAAATGCTAATTCTTGTTTATGAATAATATGGCAAATACATACAAACTATAAAACACAAACTTTTTATTTTGCATACATTTCTATAGTGAGAAAGAATAAAAAATACCAGTATAAAGATCATAAATTACTAAATGAAATATAAAATGAATGTTGATTTTTAATTATTCCAATTTGAGTCAGTAAAATATATTGTTTCTTATACCTATGTAAGATTTTCATGCTATTTCGTATTGGAGGCTAATAAAGCAATAAATTACAGTTGACATGCTTTTCCAACCAGCAATATCTTTCACCTTAGAACACAGACAAACATTTTCTTTGTAGTTATAATAAACGTAAAAAATTTGCAAAATAGCACATGTAAGACATTTGACAGAAAATTTTATCTCAATCAACATAAACTGGCTTCATCTTTAATTGACTTGTTTAAAGCAGTATATCTAAGTCATGTCTGCATATGTGTTTATTATGCTTGAGCACTTCTAATGTATGTAAAATTTATAATGCTAATTAGTTATAAACACTTATCATAGAGACAGGTATTAATCTAGAGTCTGGCTTCTCTTTAGGACACCACATTAATTAATATTGTTTCTTTTTTTCGTTACCTTGGAGTAGACAAAAGTTACTTTTTGTTTATTTTATTTCATTTTTTTCATTTATTATTTATTTTTTTGAGACAGAGTCTCAAGCTGTCGCCCTGGGTAGAGTGCCCTGGGTTGTAGCTCACAGCAACCTCCAAATATTGGGCTCAAGTGATCCTCTTGCCTCAGTTTTTCTATTTTTAGTAGATATGGGGTCTTGCTTTTTGCTCCAGCTAGTCTCAAACCCATAAGCTCAAGCTATCTACCTGCCTCGGCCTCCCAGAGTGCTACAATTACGGGCATCTTTTTGTTTATTTCAGATTTAGAGGGTAAAAGTGTATTTTGTTCATGGATTAATTCCTTCTTTGGAAGTCAGATTTTAGTGTGTACCCATCACCAGAATATTGTATATTGTACTCAATACGTGATGTTTATTATTATTCTGCAGCCCCTTTCGTGCTTTCATTTTCTTAGTTTCAAAGTCCATTACACCACTTCATGATCATACAGACTATCATTTCTCTCCCACTTCTAAGGGAGAACGTGTGGTATTTGCATTTACCACTCCCGAGATACTTCACTTAAGGTAATAGACTCCAATTCCATACAAGTTGCTGCAAAGACATTATTTTATTCCCTTTTATAGCTGAGTAATAAATAAATCATACATTTCTGTATTCATTCATTACCTAGGTTTATTCCATACTTTGTAATTTTGCCACAGTAAATATTTGATATACAAGTGTCTATTTAATAAAGTGACTTCTTTTCCTTTGGGTCGACACTCGGTAATGGGATTGTTGGATGGAAAGATAGGTTTACTTTTCGTTCTTTGAGGAATCTCCATATTTCTTTCCGTAGAGATTGTATTAATTTACATCCACACCAACGCTGTATAGGCACTACCTTTGCACCACATCCATAGTGACATTTATTGTTTTTTGGCTCATTAATAATGTCCATTCTGGGCGGCACCAGTAACTCTGTGAGTAAGGTGCAGGCTCCATATATAGAGGGTGGCAGGTTCAAACTCAGCCCTGCCCAAACTGCAACAAAATAAATAGCCAGGTGTTGTGGCAGGTGCCTGTAGCCTCAGCTACTTGGGAAGCTGAGGTAAGCGAATCGCCTAAGCCCAGGAGTTGGAGGTTGTTGTGAGCTGTGATTTCACAGCACTCTACCAAGGGCACAAAGTGAGACTCTGTCTCTTAAAATAAATAAATAAATAAATAAATAATGTCCATTTTGACAGGGATAAGGCATGTCTCATTGTGGTTTTAATTTGCATTTCCTTGATAATTAGTGATGTTAAGGATTTTTCATGTTTGTAGGCCGTTTGTATATCTTTGTTTGCAATAAATATCTTTCTGTCTTTTGTTCAATATTTGATATGTTTTTTCTTGCTGATTTGTCTGAGTTCTTTATAGATTATGGATCTTAGTCCTCTGTTTGAATAGTTTGAAAATACTTTCTCATATCATGTAGGCTGTCAATTTACTCTTTTGATTATTTCCTTTCCTGTGTGGAAATTTGTACGTAAGTCTCATTTATTTATTTGTGCTACTCTTGCATTTGCTCATGGGGTCTAAGTCATAAATGCTAACTCAAGATGGATTAATAATCGTAACTATTTTGGGGGGTTGAGCACAACTGTATGTGTTTTGTGTTTGAATCTGTTTCAGTCTATTCAGGCTGCTTTTAACAGAATACTCTAAACTGTGTAGCTTATAAACACAAGAGATTTATTTTTACTCATCTGGAAGCTGAGAAGTGGGATATCAAGCCACAGGCGTATTTGGTATCTGGTAGGGAGCTAGTTCCCCAAAGACAGTGCCTTCTATCTGTGTGTTCAAACAATGGAAGGGGCAAGGCATATTCCTTGGGTTCCTTTTATTCAGGGACTAAATGCACTGATAAGGGCTTCACCTCCATTCACTGATTGTGATGATCAAGCCCCCTGTAGTAACTGAGCCCCCTACCCCTGAAAAAGAAACCTCTTGGCGTAGTCCCAAGAGAAGAGCCGAAAATAGGGAAGCATGCAGAGAGGGGTTGAGGCCAGAAAAAGCTTGTGGAAAGTCCCGAGTTTTTTTGAAACTTTCTCAACTTGTTCCGAACTGTGTGTCCCTTATGTGACCCCTATCGTGTGATCCACCATGAGGTAACATGTCCCCTTTACCTTGTGACCCCTGAGCTATGCTGAGTTGTACTGAGTTGGCAAATTGGCAAATTGCAACATTTTGGCTTCTGTATGAATATGCTTGCTTGCATCAGCAAATATTAACAGTATATAAACCCCTTTGCTTTGTTGTTCAACGCTGCATGCTTTTTAGAGGCATCAATCCCCTGTGCTGGTGTATCAAATTATCAATAAATTTCTATTAATTAATTACATCTGAAGTGGGGTCCAATTTCCCTCAGCTGTGTGGGACGTAACACTGATGAGCACCCCAAAGTTCTACCTCCTAATATGTGTACCATCACCTCAGCCATTATGACTTCAGCGTGTGAATTCTGAGGAAACAAAAATGTCCAAACCATAAAAGAGTGCTTAGCCAATTTTAAACAAAAGTCTTTGGTTAACAATCTTGTCACTTAATGCAAGAAACATAGCAACATTGAATTTTATTGACTGCAAATTAATCTAACTTTTCTCCATTTTTTTGAGAAATGGGAGACTAGCATATTGATGAATGACATTGTCATCTGAGTTCTCTTGAGGACACACAGGGGTCTTTCTTTAGGCATTTATTAATCTATAAGCAGAAATATATCTCACATCATTTTATGTTTATTACGTTGGTGTATTTTTTAGGCACAGGAGATAGTGATAATTAATTCTCTGTATTCATAGATATTAAATATTGTCACTCAAACCAGGCTTTAAACCAAGACTAACATACAGAATATTAATGATAATTATTGAAAGTGGTATGTAGAGAAATAAAAAATGTTATGAGAACATGTAAAGAAGAGATTAGGTTAATTTTATGCTAAAACTTAAAGGTTGACTGGATATAAGGTAGAAAAATTGGGTTTATGGCTGGGGATGGTGGGTGAGAGAAGGGAAGAACATTCTAGCCTAAAGCCTTCAGGTGAGACAGGAAACAGTTATTTCCAAAAGCTGAGAGGTCAGTGTGCTGTGAAGTAATGAACAAAGAACAACTTATGACAAAATAATGCAAGAGTTGTAGTCAAGGGCAATGCCATTTTACTAATTTTACCCTTAGACAGAAAAGAGTTTTAAACAGAATTCAACTACTAGATGGAATTATTCCATGACCTGGCAGGGCACAGAGTTGGCAGGTAATACAAAAAGATTCTAAATCAATACTTATTCAGGGACTTCTAGTTCTATGTATGGCAGGGCGCTGAAGAAACAAGGTCCTTGTCCCAGTCAACAAGTAAATGAATATGCTGGATGTATCACTCTTGCCCCACTGCAAATGACCTTGAACTTTGGCAGTGGTTTAAGATATTGCAAATTCCTATAGATTAATGTCCATCTCTCAATTACCCGGAAGTTGTAAAAATTCTCTATTTGCTTTGTGCACCTGGTGTTTATTTCAACATGAGCTCAGTCTTCCAACTCTTCCTTATTCTCCAGCTATTACCTCACTTGTTAGGTTATGAATTCATTTCTCCCATATCCTAATTTAAGAATGAAAAACAAGGGTGGCCCCTGTGGCTCAAGGAGTAGGGTGCTGGCCCCATATACCAGAGGTGGTGGGTTGAAACCCAGCTCTGGCCAAAAACTGCAAAAAAAATAAAAAGAAAAAGAAAAAGATGAAATCTCATGGTGGTTAAGTTGAAGCATTCCCTTCAATACCCCTAAATTACTTGTGGGGTGCTGGCCATCCACCAGAATTTCACCCTGTCATATAGATGTTTTCTCTTGGAAATCTAACTCCCTGGATACCCATTGCAGTTCACAAAGGTGAAACATGTATTATTAGAAAGGCAGTGAGTAGGGTTTGTCAGCTTTTTAAAGCCGTCAGAAACAGCAGTTGCTACTCCCCCACTTGACTCTTGGTGTCACATGAGAGGATGAGGTGACAACCTTGAAAAGATGTTCTCTTGTAGCTTTTGTCTTCAATTCATTCCTCAGTTCCCTTGGGTCTTCCTCTTTGTAACACACAAGACCAATAGATTCCAAGTCATTTAATATTTTAAAAGAAATTAATATTTTAGTTAGTGATGGATCAAACTACTAAGCTGAATCTTGGCTTGTAGGCTGATGGATTGAATTTAGCTCAGGTGAACAGAAACCAGAGAGTTATTACTCTCCTGATACACACACACACACAAGAAACTGCTATATAAGTTGAGTCTTGGTTTATGACCTCCATAAAGAATGTAGTTAGCATTTCACTGGTACTTTCTGACAATACTTTCCTTTTTAGGGAGATCATTTACAACCATTCCTTTTCATAATAATGTGTTTACTTAGAAGAGGGATGCATTTCTTTCTATGATATTTGTGTGTGTGTGATAATCAGGTACATGTGTGAGATGCAGTTAACTCTGTACTGAAGACTAATGCTATTCATAGAAACATTTTTAAAGCATATCTTATGTCCTAGTGACTACTTTCCTTCCTCCAACTTCAGGCTATGAACTAGTCAGTAAAGCTAGAGTTAACGATAACTGCAACAATAACAATACAAATAACTATTGTTTTTGGGGAAATTAAATCAACTTCCTTAGCAGGTTGCCATATATGTCTCCAATAACCACAATGAAATTGTTTTCCCAAAAAAAGGAGTGAGTTTCAATGGCTTCGTTTGATCACAAATGTGTCCTTCCATGGGTGCATTTTGCTGTGTTCACATGTTGCCCAGACATTTTCTTCCCCCTTTATTCTACAGTCTCACTTACTGTGTTTCCATTGATGACTAGTTTTATCCTGTTTAGTTCTTAGAGATTTTTAGAAAATTTTAACGCTCCTAATATTTAATTACCATGATTAGAACAGTGACTCTCGAAAGTTTGTCTAAGTTTTGACCATTCTCCTATGATCCACTTTATCTCTAACTACTTTCTGTATAGGGTGATTGTATGTGTCTATTTGCCTGGAATAAGTCTTGATTATGCCTGTCTTACTCAAAAGAATCCTAGTTTGGGAAACTGAGAAGCTCAGTAACATCTCCAAAAGGTCTAAGCTTTCAAACTTGGCTGTGATGTTGACAGCCTGTTTTAACAATGAAGACAATATAGCAAAGATCTCAATGTCACTGAATCTGGGTGAATCTACTCTTTCCAGAAGCTGAGCTGGGAATCAGAAGCTCTTTCTAAAACTCCTCTTGCTGTATCCACTAAAACCTGGGTGTCCTGTTAAGCACCCTTTCTAGGGTGCTGTTTCCCTGCCACACACAGAATGTTTCATTCTGTTTCTAATCTAGGGTCACATGGTTGCTTCTGATTTGACCTCTATGGCTTGGAAGAGTTGTGGAGATTTCACAAACACGTGAAAGGTGTTTAGATTGTGTGTGTGTGTGGGGGGGGTATTGAACAATCACAATAGATTCTCATTAGAATTACTCCAACTTCATGTTTATTGTTATATGTGGGAAAGAAGGGATAAACTGGGGAAGGGTACAAAGAGTGCTTCAAAAGTCACTTGCACGTCATCTGTAAAGAAATGTCTGAAAACCATAGAAATAAATGGAAATCATGAAAAATGCAGTAAATAAATGAACAAAACAGTGATTTTTAAGTACCCACAAAACTCTGGCTCTTAACAAAAAAATTCAGATTTTAGTTTAAAGATAAAAATTTGAATTTTATGTTATCAGGACTTATTCTATGTTTATAAAAATTCAGATAAAATCATCATCTGTTTAACAGACTTTCTTCACGTAGTTTATTTTGTTAGGTACATAAAGGTTTCTGAAACTGCCCTTGTAAGCTGTTTGGGTCCATGAAAAGAAGATGGCCTTTGGGAAGAATGTTCTGAAGATTTTAGGGCAGACTCTTCACGCTTGTTGACAAGTTTCATTGATTCTTTTGAAATGTCTCTCCACATTGGATGGCCAGGGTCCTTTTTTTTCTTTTACAACTTTTGTTGTGAAATATGAAGATAATAAATGAAATATTAATCATATTAGACAATGGTCATTAAGGAAGATACTTCCAGATGCCTACCCAATATCCATTTGGTCTTCTTTTCATTAACAGAAACTAATCAGTGTTTGGGAGAGCTATGTACACAACTTGAAAAAGTTAATTTCCTTAGCTCCCTTCCAACTAGACTGGTCATGTGACACAGTCCTGACTCATGGGAGTTAAGTGGAAGAAGACTTTCCTCCTTCAGCCTTTCTGGACAGCAAAGAAGAGCTCTGGCTTCTTCTTTCAACGTTAATTAATTTCCTCACTACAAGATCTAGAAATTAGAGAGAAACTGATGAGTCAGTGAGGAAGTGAACACACACACATCAGCTCCATAGCGTCAAGGAGAATCCTGTGCTGTACACATAGAAGGAACATTTCGGAATTAATACATATTTGCCTATGCTGTTTTTGATTAGTTAAATCTTAGTTAAAGGATAAAAAATTACCTCTCAGGTACGACGTACACTATTTGCGTGATGGTTGCCCTAAAGCCCAAACTTCACCACTCTACAATACACCCGTGTAACAACCACTTGTGCCCCTAGGTTTACTGAAAAAAAAAATTATTTCTAAAGCTCAAGCTGTAAGTTGATACACTTTTTCAGTTAAGAACATGAATCTCCTATTTCACACATTTATTAAAGAATGGACTTTGAAAAATACAGCTAACATTGTACTACATGTTTTTTCATCTCCTTTATAACAAATATTAGCAATGACCATTTGAGATCTGCAAACAGTAATGGCTTGGGGAATTTGCCAGCAGTTCTCAGTATCAATTGCAGCTTTAATCTGGCTTAAACCAGGAATTAGTTTTCGGGTTTCAGCAACCTCTAAATTATTGCTCCATTAATGTTGTAAAGTTAATCCCACAGACATACTTTTACAACCAATAAATATGGTGTCCTGCACATCATGCAAGACATTACCAGAAGCATTTTCTATTGATACAGTAGGCGAGAAAATATTTCATCCATATAAAGCAATATCTCCCTAACAGCTTTGGAAAAATGTTAAAAGCAAAAGGAGCATATTGTCTGTTGCTGGATACACTGCCTCATAGTTCTGCAGAAATAGTTTCTCTCCAAGCACAGTCAATATTGCCATGGAGTAAAAACTGTTCTTTTCTTAACTAAATTTGTATAACTCCAGTGCCCTGCCATAGAATTTGCTCCTGTCTTATTGTTCCATTATGCTGTTGGGCTGCATGAGAATTTTATTTACTTTTATGAAAAAGTATAGTTGGATGGTCACAACTTCATCAAAATCTAGATGAACTATGATATTTTAATATCTGAGTACTCATTCTCTATATTAATGTTCCATTTATGCTTATAATTATGCTCTTTAATTTACACTCAGTTCTTTTCGTTTTTTTTTGAGACAGAGCCTCAAGCTATCCCTCTGTGTTGAGTGTTGTGGCTTCACAGCTCACAGCAACCTCCAACTCCTGGGCTCAAGCAAGTCTCCTGCCTCTACCTCCCAAGTAGCTGAGACTACAGGCACCCGCCACAACGCCCAGCTATTTTTTGGTTGCAGCCGTCATTGTTGTTTGGGGGGTCTGGGCTTGATCCAAACCCGCCACCTTAGGTGTATGTGGCTGGTGCCTTAGCCAATTGAGCCACAGGCGCCGAGCCTACACTCAGTTCTTAACAATAATGTTTTTAGTGCTTCTGAAGAATTAAGAAACGTGAAGGAGGGTCTGCTGAGAACTTGTACATTACGGCCAACTTACAAGAGAACAGGATTTGAATATAGAAGCAGGGCTTTGAAGAATACATAAAAGCATGAGGCAGCTCACTTTGCATCATTATATTTTTGTAAACACATTCTCTATATATTTATTAGGTCAAGCTGGGTAACTAAGTTGTTCAGATTTGTCCTATTTGTTTAGTTGACATAGGAATGTCTGAGAGGGATGTTCCAAATATCTGTGAAGACAAATGTGTCAACTTCTCCTGGTACTTCTGTTAATATTTGCTTCATACATTTTGACATTTTGTTATTGGAGTCTTATAATTTTAAAATTATTACATTTTCCAGATTAATTAAAACTCTTTATCTGTATTAATATTTTCTTCTATTCTAACTTAATGGTTGAGACTAGTATAGTTTTACCAGATTTTTTAGTCTTTTGTCTGAAATACTGTTTTAAATTGTTTAAAATTTCTGTGAGCATACTATTTTAGGTATCTTTTGTTAGGGATATCTAGTTTTATTAAAGTTTATTTAAGAAGAAATACAAAATTGGAATAGATCTAATCTGTATGTAAAGCCACATATATATTTGACATTGCTAACAAAAGTTTTTTACAAAAACTCCAGGCTGATGGTTATAGACACAAACTGTATCAAAAGTTTAAGGACAAATACTGCCAATTTTACAAAAAGTCATTCAGGAAATTTAGAACGTGGAAACTTTTTCCAATTTTTCTTATAAAGCCCATATAATGATACCAAAACTTGATGACATTACCAACCAGTATTTCTCTATAACACAGATGCAAAAGTGCTGAATAAATTATAAAAGAATAAATATGTTACAGGCAAGTGAGATTTTTTTTCTTCAAAATGCAAAGTTCATTCAAAATCTATAAATCCAATGATGGAGTTTATCATCTCAATGTCATTTCATCTCAATAGATGCAGACAAATTATTTGACAAAACTCAATACCCTTCCATGATAAAATATCTCAACTCAATAAAATCGAAGGGATCTTTTTGAATGTACTAAAGGCATCTGTTATGAACTGAGTGTGTCTCCCTCAAACTTACATGTGAAAACCCTCAGCCCTAGCACAATTTTGTTTTGGATATAGAGCTTTTAAAGAGATAATAAAAGTTCAATTAGATTGTAAATGTTGGGTGCTAATCTAATAGGATTGTTGTCATTTTAAAAAGAACAGGAACCAAAAGGTCCCTCTCTGCACACACTGGGGAAAGGCCTTGTTAAGATAAAGAAAGAAAGTGGCCACCCACAGCTAGCAAGAGAGACCTCCCCAGGAACCATCCTGATGGCACTTCGATCTTGGCCTTCAAACTCCAGAACTGTGGGAACATAGGTGCCTATTGTTTAAGCTGACTAGACTGTGTTATTTTTTTAAGGAGCCCAAGCCAACTGATACAGCATCTGTGAACATCTACAGACAAACTTATATCAAAAAATATATTCCCTCTGAAATCAGAAAAAGAAGTTCATTCTTACCACTTTTGTTTAACATCTGATAGGAGGATCCAGTCTAGACAAAGAAGAAAGAAAAAATAATTAAAAGGTGTCTTTACTGAAGTCAACATGAAAGTCTCCATAGAAAACTCTAAGTAACCCAGCACAATAGTAGAACTAAGTTGCCAGATATAATAAGTGGATTTAGCAAGACTGCGGGATGTGAAGTCAGTGTATGAAATTCTATTGTATTTTATGATGGCAACAAATAATTGGAAAAATAAATTTACATTATCAGTACAATTTGCAATAGCATCAAAAACTTTCACACAAGAAAAACATAAGCTATTGCCAAAATTAAAGAAGGCATTTATAAAAGGAGAGATACACTGCATGGAATAGTAAGCACAGTATTGTCAAGATATCTATTCTCCTCACATTGATCTGTAGAATAAAAAATCCAACCCAAATCCTAGAAACTTTATTTTTGTCAAAATGAAGAAATTAATTGTAAAACAGGCATGGGAATATGAAAACCTAGAATAGTCTAAACATTTCTAATAGAAAGAATGAAATTGGAGGATTTATACCACTTTATTTTAAGGTACATAATAAAGGTATGTTATTCCCAACAATGTGGCATTTGTGTAAAGAAAGATAGACAAATAGGTCATTAGATCTGAATAGAGAATCCAGAAATAATGAATAATGAATCCCACATAAATATGACTCGGTTTATTTTTCTATGAAATCACTGAGGTTAAAGATGAAACACAGCCTTTTCAACAAATGATGCTTGAGAAATTATAAAAAACACATGAAATAAGAGTGATTTCAAGCTACAGTTCACAACAAACATAATAGCTAATATCAACAAGATAATAAACTGACCTATAAAATTAGTAGACTAAATATGAGATAAATCTTTGCAATCTGTGATAAACCAAAATGTTGTGGCATGAAAGAATAAAATAAAGGTGTTCATCTAATTGTAAAAATAAAAATGTAGAGATGGACTTCTCGTTTGTCAGAAACCTACCTTTTACCAGCTATGTCCCTGCATTGCCCGTGGCTGAAAGTCTTACCTTGTATGGGGAAACTGCCGGATCCCGGACCCAGACCCTGTAATCCAGGACCTTCATTCCCAGCTTCTTCTTTCTCTGTTTCTAATCCTCTCTAGAACCACGGAGATGCTATCTTGATTTTGAGCAGCGCTAATAAGTTTCATTTTTATTTTGCAGATATCTGAGCATTTGAAGGAGAAGAAGAAGAATGAAATCTGAGCTCATAAAAACCATCTTGACTAGAAGTCTCAGTTGTATTTTTAGACAAATTACATGATAGCGTCCTAAATGAAATGGAAAGAAGGCGCATTCTTTCCTCTGGATAAAAGCAGGAAGGTTATTTGTTTCACACGGTGTGGGTCTTGGAGGAGCCCGAGAAGCGGTGATGTGAAGGCCTGGACAGCTTGGAAACTGTTAGATCCAAGGGACCATCAGAGGGAGTCACACAGATTTGTCAGCTTCCTAACTTGCTCCAGGGGTGTCTTTGGCCTTTTGGTCATTTACATCACTTTGTATGTCTCAGCAGTTTGGATCACATACCCATCAGCTGTCACAACTTTGAACACAGAATGACAACACATATTATAAAAATAAGAACAAGCAATAACAACCTACCATGACCACATTATTCTCGAGCATCATGTTTTACAAAATCTTTTTAGTCATTCAAAAATGAATCCTTTTAATTTTTAAATGTTTGACTTCTTCTATGCCATTGAATTGTAATCAGTTGAGTGATTATATATGTGTGTGTAAATATAAACATATATATATGTATATTATATATATATATATTAAATACACTCTGTTCCATTTCAACAAATCAGCATGCTGTTTCTGGCCTCTGTCAGTCCAAAACTAGCAGAAAGAAAAAAAAAAAAGAAATATCTCTAAGCTTTTCATGATCATAAGTTTTGGAGAAGAATGATTCTAACAACCACATGTTCGAAGTAGGCTAAAAATATTTCTACTTACGTACAATGAAATTTGCATATCTTGGTGGAGACAAATGTTACCAAATCACAAGCTCATGCCTTTGTGTTTTTAAAAAAGCAGGTAATGAACCACTTTTGTATGTGACAGGACTGGGAATAAATTACACTCATTTGCTCCTCTTGTCATTTTTAGTGATGCTAAAAATAATGATTGAAATGCGTGACTAAGGAAAACTTGAAGGGGAAAGATTAGAAAGGAACAGCTCTGCTGATGTTGGTGGTGGTGTTCTAGAATGTTCATATGCATGTCCCAGTAGTGAAATTTGGGTTGTTTTGAGGGTGCTTCAATATCATTTCCAGAATACCTTTGTATAAATCTTGGTGTGAATGTTGGAAGTCCTAAAAATGAGAGGCTTAAAAATCTGTATTTAAATAGCAAAAAAACTCCTTAATTTTAATATCTCTTATCTGTGTGTTTTTTCCTGTGAATCATATTTTATTTTATTTATATAGCTCTTGTTGTTGTTGCAGTTTGGCCGGTGTTGGGCTCAAACCCACCACCTTCGGTATATGGGGCTGGCACTCTACACACTGAGCCACAGGCACTACCCTGTGAATCACATTTTAGTGCTGACCCTCCCCTTACTTTAACTTTTATATGACAGAGTGTATTATTTTACTATTATTGTGGTAGCAAACAACCACCAGTTTAATGGCTTAACTAACATAAATTTATTATCTTTCCTTTCTGGAAGTAAGTCTAGAATGAGTCACTAGAGCTACATTCCTTTTGGGAATTCTAGGCGAAAATATATTTTTTGCCTTTTCCAGTTTTTAGGAACAATCCACATTCTGTAGTTCACAGCCTCACGTCATTTCAGCCTCTCCTTTGTTAACACATTTTTGATTCTGACCCTCTAACCTCCTTCTTAAAGGGAATAATGTGATTACATTGAATGTACCCAGATAATCCACGATGATTTCCCTGTCTCAAAATTCTTAACTTAATCACACCTCCAATGTCTCTTTTGCATGTAATACAATATCTACACAGTTCCATGGACATGCTGAGCTGTCATTATTCTATCTGCCACACAGAATCAGAATATTTGTGACATCAATTTAAAAAAAAATAGAAACACCTTTATTTTATTTTTTTTGAGAAAACCAATGACGTATACATATGCAGGGTGACCATAAACTACGTGGGCAATTTACTGTGTTAAGCTACTTTGAATTGTACACAAACATTATGAGCACCTGGTATGTCAACACAAATGAAGGAAATTCCAAAATATCTTTGAAGTGCTCTGCTTGGGAAGTTATGCACCTACACCAGTGCCTCACCTACCCTTTGAAGCAGTTTTGGAACTTTCTGGAATGTTCATGAAAGCTATCACCATATTACCCTTAATGTTCTGAATGTCATCAAAATATCTTCCTTTCAATATTTCCTTTATCTTTGTGTAAAGAAAAAGTCACTGGTAGCCAAATCAGGTGAATAGGAAAGGTATTCCAATACAGTATTTATTTACTGGCTAAAAACTCCCTTGAAGACTGTGACATGTGAGCTGGTGTGCTGTTATGATACAAGAACCATGAGTTTTTGGCTAAGATTTTTAGGAAAGATTTTCCTGTTTATCTTTCAATGTTTTCTGAGTCCAATATGCTTCTCAGCATCAGCTGATGATTTTGATGCACAATTTGACTAATTTCTCCAATGTTTTCATCAGTTACTGGCTGCCTTTACCTCTCTTCATCATTGATAATTTTTGTCCCCTCAGAAAACATTTAATTGCTTTATACATGCTGTTTTCTCCATGGCATTGTCCCCACAAACTTGGAGTAACACATCTCTCTGATTTTATTTCCATATTTGCAAAATTTAACAATAAATATAATGTTTGTTTGTTTCTCTAATTCAATCTCCAACATTCTCACAATGGTTAACAAAAACACACAACAATAATAAACACAACTAAGCCAGACACAGGAACATGTCGACATGAACACAACTGTCAGCCACTGATATATCAAGGTGATAAAACCTTACCAAGTTGTTTGTACAGTGCTGCCAATGTAATTGCATGATGGTAAGTTCTAGAACTTAATTATCAGAACTTGTACTTACTTATCCAGGGGCTTAATGCCAAACTTTTAAATTTGGCACATACTTATTCTTAGGTGATAACTCAAGGAACAATCTAAGAAAGAATACTAAACACAATAATTAGGATGGAAAGAAGTAAAAAGTTTATTTCTGAGGGGTGGGGGAAGGGTGCAAAATGGGAGAAAGAAAGTAAGTGCTGGCATTGAGGGTAAGGAGCTTGGGATTCTGGTGGGAAATAGAGGGAGAGGGAATAATAAAGATTAGTTACCAGAGGTGCTGGTGTGGATGTGGAGAAAAGGGAACACTCCTACATTGCTGGTGAGAATGTAAACTAATACATTCCTTTTGAAAAGACATCTGGAGAACACTTAGAGAACTAAAAATAGACCTGCTGTTTGACCCTGCAATTCCTTTATTAGGTATATTCCCAGATGACCAAAAATCGCATTACAACAAAGATATTTGTATCTTTTGCAGCCCAATTCATAATTGCCAGGTCATGGAATAAGCCCAAGTGCCCATTGATCCACGAATGGATCAACAAACTGTGGTATATGTACACCATGGAATACTACGCAGCCATTAAGAAGGATGGAGACTTTGCATCCTTCACGTTCACATGGATGGAGCTGGAAAATGTTCTTCTTAGCAAAGTATCACAAGAATGGAAGAAAAAGTATCCAATGCACACACCCCTATTATGAAACTAATTTATACCTTTTAT
>CAUYQV010109030.1:0-33449 GCA_963574575.1 Galagoides demidoff
ATTGTGGCGGGTGCCTGTGGTCCCAGCTACTTGGGAGGCTGAGGCAGGAGACTCGCTTGAGCCCAGGAGTTGGAGGTTGCTATGAGCTGTGATGCCATGGCACTCTACCCAGGGGGATAGCTTGAGGCTCCGTCTCAAAAAACAAACAAAAAAAAAATATGCAGAATTCCCGATGACTACGTGTTCTTACATCATTTCCTGGCAAGTAGATTGTAGGTTCAAACCTAGAAAGCGAATGCCCTTACTATCCCTTCAGGATTTGTTTCTTCTTATATTAAGGTAATACAATGGTTATCTTAGCTCCCATTTCCATATTTAACCAGATGTTTGTTCCACTAGAGATATTCATGGAAAACCTGTTATATGCCAGCCACTGTTCAGCATCCAAGCAATCACAGTAGGGAAATGAGAAGAATGAAAAGAATATGTTTTTAAGACCCCTCAACACCAGCAGCAACAAACCCGTTAACACATGGAAATTGCTGACCATGTAATTTACATCCAAGATTACATGCATAATTAACTGAGATACAACTTGCTCAACACAATTCATTTCCAGCACACAGGAACCTGAGATGTCTCTTCGTACAAATGAGGGACATCTATCTCATGCTCTTAACAAATGGAGGAGGGAAGGAAGGAAAGAATAATTAACCTATTAGTCACCTTCCACTTCCAATCTAACTTTAGTTTTCTTTTCATTTAAGGTCCCATCTTTTAAGCTACTGAGCTGAATTAACTCACAGCACCAAGCCCTGGCAAATGCAGAGACAAGTATCTCTAGGGGCATCCCTTGCACTTTCTGCACACCATACATACCCTGCTTATACCCTGGGCAACATAATGCTTTGCTTACTCAATCCTTTTGTTGATGTCTTTACATACAGCCAGGCATTTATTACCTAGTATTTCTGTAATTTGTTTATCTTCCCAAAGCCCATTTCTCTATACCTTTTCTTAATTAAAATTTATCTTGGTTACAAGTGAAAACCTCTGCAATTTATCAAGATTGTTCTAAATTCTAGTGATAACTCTATAAACTCTCAAATCTAGAAAGAAACTTGGAGGTAGTGAGTCTGACCAATCCTCTTCTACTGTGGAGGAAGAAAAGGAGATTCAGAGGCATAACAGGGCACTTCTAAGAATATATTATGTCTAAGTTAAGATCATAGCATGAAACAGAATTTATCTCAGATGATTCAACCAAAGAAACCTGAATAAAGAAACTACTTACAGGGCAGCACCAGTGGCTCAAAGGAGTAGGGCATCAGCCTCATATGCCAGAGGTGGCAGGTTCAAACCCAACCCTGGCCAAAAACTGAAAAAGAAAGAAAGAAACTATAGAACAGTGGACAGGGTTAAGGGAAAATAGTGGGTACCAAGACACCAAGCAACCAGCAAAAGCAGAAATTCCTTATCTTTCTAGACTAAAAGAGAAGGGTAGACCTGAGCTGCAGTCGAGGAAGGACACAACCACAGTTTTTGGTGAAAGCAGGGATTAACCACAGATATGCCCTGATGGCTCTGTCTTCTCACTCTCCCATTTCCAGGGGCCGATGGCCAGAGGGCAGGGCAGGCAGGAGACCTTCTCCAGGCACAAAGATGAGCAACAAAGCAGTGAGAGGATAGGGAGCAGACCTGGAGGAGCAAAGGGAGACTAACCAACAGATACAGCAAATTCCATCATGCAGCCTTAATGTGCATCTCTGTTCTAACTACTGTCAGTCTCATTACGCACACTTCTTGAAAGGAAAATGAAGGAAAAGTAAAAGGAACAAAGGCAAGTAAAAACAGGGTAGAATTCTCCTATGCCAGATACCAAACCAAGTATGATAAAGGGTCACAAATAATAAAAGTACAGCCCCATAAAAAAGTGGGCAAAAAACATGAGCAGAAAGTTTTCCAGAAAGATAGACTAATGGCCAATAAAGATATGAAAAATGATCAATATCTTTAATCATCTGGAAAATACAAATCAAAGCCACAATGAAGTATCACCTAACTCTAGTGAGAATGGCTTTTATCAAAAAATCCCAAATCAACAGATGCTGGCATGGTTAAAGAGACAAAGGAACACTCATACGCTGTTGGTGGGACTGCAAACTGGTACAACGTCTATGAAAAGTAGTGTGGAGAACTAAAAGAATGAATAGTAGACCCACCATTCAATACAACAATCCCACTACTATTTACCCAAGGTAAAAAAAGTGATTTTATCAGAAAGACACTTGCACTTGAATGTTTATTGCAGCACAATTCACATTCGCAAAGATATGGAATCAACCCAAGTATCCGTCGATACATGAGTGGATCAATAAAATGTGATATATATATATACCATGGAGTACTACTCAACCATAAAAAATGATGAAATAATACCTTTCGCAACAGCCTGGATGGAACCAGAAACTATTCTTCCAAGTGAAGTTTCACAAGAATGGAAAAAGAAACACCACATGTAGTCACTATTGAACTGGAGCTAATTGAACAACATCCATGTGCACATTTGGCAGTAAAACTCAATGGAAAGCAAGTATATTGGAGGGGGCAGGTGGTGAGGGGTAAATTCACACCCAACAGGTACAATATACACTATCCAGTGATGGGCACACTTAGAACTTTGACTCCAGCTGTACAAAAGCAATTCATGTAACCAAAAAATTGTACCCCTGTAATATTCTGGAATAATATATAAATAAACAGACAAACAAACATGATGGTAATGTGCTTACTACATACATCACTACCTTATATGGTGTTTTGCCCATGCCAGGCTTACTCTTGGTACTTTATATACACTAACTCATTTAATCTGCAGCCTTGTTTTACAGATGAGGAAAATGAGGACTAGAGTACTAAGCAGGATTAGCCCCATCCTTTGGCTGCAGAGGTCTTGCTTTAAACTCTCTTCCATGTTGCCTTTAGAAGTAGAAGTCTCTCAGAGAGTTCATTATACATTTGAGGAATGAGGAACACTAATGCATGGGAGTTCAACAATTACAAATTGCATCGTTACAAGCCAGCATGAGAGTGAATCCTGGGCTGGGGGATTCAGGTTGGGCTTGAGCAACCAGGGAAGGACCAGGGTGGCTCTTAAACAGCTCTGAACCCAGAAATAGCTCCAGGCAACAGCAATGCCAGCTCAGCCAGAGCCAGGAGCAGAGCTTAGGACTACTAATTCTCCAAACAAAGTTTACTAGTTCCCTTGCCCTTGACAGTTCTTTTTCCAGGGCTCCACAGAAGTGATCTTAAGAGCAGGGCTCTAATTGGTGGATCTTCTGCCTCATCCAACAGAATCTCCAGGGTCATCTTGGCCAGCCTTCTGCCCTTAGCTCAGGAAATATTACATACTCTTTTGTTAAATGAAGCAACACTTCTGCACTCATTTTCTAGATGCCATGGGAAGGCCAACAACCAGTGATTTTTAAGGAACTAAACATAGATTTATAAGTCTATGCACAGGAAAACCTTCCAACAGTAGAATATAAGTAAAGTAAAAATGGCCAAAGGTACGATTAGGAGGTGGCTGAGAGGTGGCCTTACGCAGAGTGAAGAAATCAACTGTTTAAACTAGATTGGCTAATCAGATCTTTTAAGAATTGTTAGAGTATCTATACATTCTAAGGGAAAGTTCCAAATGCATATGGGCCAAGATTCAAGATGCATTTCACCCTACTTGAATCTCACAGTCATTCCATGAAGTTTGTAACTGAGCATGAAGCTCCACAATCAAATGCATGGCAGTGAAGCATTGGGATTTCTTGTTGATATAATGTGATAAAAGCAAAGAGGACAGTAAGGAAGAGTGGACGCAGGGCTTGGTGGAAAGCTATTTACTAGGGGTGGGCAGGTATGTGGCAGAGTTGGAAGTGGGCTTGATTAACATCACAGGTTCAATTAGGCAAGTAAGTCATAGTGATCAAGGAGACTGGATTCTCAGCTGTGGTTTAGGCAAGCATTTAGCACTTTATATCCGAGCCAAAGAGGCAAAAAGGACCATGGCAACGGGAAATATGTGCACATGACAGTGTATATGGGAGTTTATACAAATAATTCACAATGCAGATAGTCTACTCCTAGATAACTGAGACTTGCCTAGGAGACAAGAAATTTCAAAAGGCATGCTATCTAGATGGTGTTTTGTGTCTCCTAAGTCTGTACTTTGACATAGGGTCTAACTATTTTTCATGAGAAGTAAATCACTACTGATATTTCATTCTTAGTCACAACTGTGAAATCTTATTATATATTCTCGAAAAATCTTTGGTTTGGCAAATAAAAATTGGCAGATGCAAAAGAAAAAAAATGACTAACCTTGTATTCTCTGCCTTTGTCTCTATTCCAATCACTCTTGAATATAATTTAGACTCTGAAGTATGATTTTATTTATTTATTTTGTAGATGATTTTATTTATGCTAACTGTCTCTAAGAAGTGTGAAATGTTTAACAAAAATTTTATTTTGTTCTAGGGCCAAAGAAAATAATTTTCTTTACATTGTGTATGCATTTTTGACCTTGAAGGGAATAGACACCACAGTTGGGTTTATGCTGTTGCAATGTGGTTTTCAATTAGGTTTCTGTTATGTTTTGCAAACAGAAAAATAAGCCTATATCTAATTTAATACCTATAAATTTCCACAGATGGTCACGGAATACTGTAAAGGCTAGTGAATAAAGATTTCGCTGCATGTTTTCCAATTTGTGACTTAAATTCTGTTTCTACCACATTCTTTTTTATTAAAAATTTCCATTGACTATTTTTTTCCCAGAGAGTGTGATTATAAAATAATTCTCTCAGTTTCACTAGGCAAACGGACATCTAATTTGAAACAGTTTTTAGGTTAGGCAGCCAAGTTAGAAATAGTGCAGCTACAACTGAATAAAGGCAATAGTGTTAGACTAGTTTGATTCTGGTTTGATTCAAGACTAGTTCGATTCCAGTGTATATCAGAAAATGGAAATTTCTAAGAATGTAGCAGGGGAACTCTGCTTCCAAGGAAGCCATGAAATCCCTTAGATGCCGGTCTGTGCTCACAAACACAGCCTTGCTCCCCAGCTTGAGCCTGTGCCCATGTGGAGCACACCATTGGGTGCAGGATTTCAAGAAAAGAGCATGGAGTTTGAAATAAGACTGACTTGAATTCAAATCCATCTCTGCTTCTCAACATGATAACATCTGGGGCAAATTATTTGACAAAAATAGAAATGATACCTTCCTATCCAAAGGACTTTCTCGTTGCCCACGATGAGCTCAGTCTAGAGAAGAGACAGAGCCATAAACGAGCATTGATGCTGCAAAACAGTAAGAGCTAAAAGATGAGAGGACCAAAGGCAACAAGGGAGCCTTGTGCAAGGGTTTAGGAAGGCTTTATAAGGGAAGGGACACTTGGGCTGGGACTGAGAAAGGTAAAAAGTGGAGGCCATTCTTCTAAGTGAAATATCACAAGAATGGAAAAACAAATGCCATGTGTACCCACTGTTACACTGGAATTGATTAACACGTACACATATGGAAACAGCACTCATCAAATTCAAATCAGTGGGGGGAATGGAGGAGGAAATGGGTACATTCACACCTGAAGGGTGCAATGCACACTGTTCGGGTGATGGACACACTTATAACTTTGACACTTATGATTTGACAAAAGCAATTTTTGTAATCAAAAGTTTGTACCCCCATAGTACTGCGAAATAAAATTAAAAATTAAAAAAAAGAAAAGGTATAGAGTGGCACCTGTAGCTCAAGTAGTAGGGCACCGGCCCCATGCGCTAGAGGTGGCGGGTTCAAGAAACTGCAAAAAAAAGAAAAGAAAAGAAAGAAAGAAAGAAAAGGTATACAGTGGTTAAAAATCTCTGGAATTTTCAATGAATTCTTGGCTCTGTGCCTGTGGCTCAAGAAGCTAAGGCACCAGCCACATACACCTGAGCTGACGGGTTCAAATCCAGCCCACGCCCATCAAATAACAATGATGGCTGCAACCAAAAAATAGTTGGGCATTGTGATGGGTGCCTGTGGTCCCAGCTACTTGGGAGGCTGAGGCAAGAGAATTGCTTAAGCCTAGGAGCTGGAGGTTGCTGTGAGCTGTGATGTCATGGCACTCTACCCAGAGCAACAGCTTGAGGCTCTGTCTCAAAAAAAAAAAAAACCTCTGGAGTTTTCAATAAATTCTTGAGTACCAACTACCTCTCAACTATGGTTCCCTAGAGAAATATGTTGAAGAGACTGTTCGGATGTGGCTAGGCTCAGTGGCCCAGCCGTTAACCTAGAATCCTGTCTACAGCAGTTTCTCCAGGCAAGATCTCCAGGAGGATGTGGTTCTCCCCAATTTATGGAATTCAGATGCATGTTTTCCTTAGTTTACTCGCCCACCATTCCGGTTCTCCCTGACACCCTGGCTAGCCTCCTGCTAGGGTCATGGGTCATCCTTCCAAATATTGGCAGAAATCCTGGTAAGAATGAATTAACCCACTAGAACATCAACAGACATCTGGCTTTGGGTATTTCCTACCATAGCCTTTCCACTTGCCAGGTTATGCCTCTGTGGACAGTAGTCCCTGCCTGCATGGAACTGGAACCCTTGCCAAGCCTCACATGCAGGGCACAGGATGCAGGAGTGCCCTGGAGGGGTAGGAGCCTGTCCTTCAGCCAGGTCTGCTACCCCAGCCCCTTGCTTCACCCTGACTTCTGATTCCTTCCCTTACCTGCCAGCTGCTGTTAGTAAGGATCCAATAGGCCTGCCCCAAGCCAGTCTGCAAAAGGATAGGAGTCAGTGTACTCTCCTTGACTCTGGATGCAAGCGTAACACAGGACGTAGAATAACGCTAACACCTCCTTCCATCACGTGCCTCTGTGGACTGCCAGAGCTGAGGGCTCCAGGATGCCCAAGCCCACAAGGCAAATATGCTTCATCTTTCATAGGCCAGCCCTTCACACCTTGCACACAGCCATCATCTCTTGAATCATCTCTTCTCAGGCATAAATTACAAATGTTATGAGCATGCGAATTGGCACAAGTGCAGTCCACACTACGTGGCTTTGCACAGGCTCAGAGGACTCAGCACATCCTTTGGGATGCTTCCTGCTGCTGTTCCCCCATCATCAGCTGCCACCACATGTGTACCTGTGTCCACCACCACTCAGTCAGTTGGAATCATCACCTTTAACACCACCAGGGAAGGCCTTTTCCTGTTTTGGCCCTTGACAGTCCCACACCTCAACTTCGGGTAGAAAATTCTTCTGCATAGCTACCCCCATTACCATCTCTGCTGACTGGTCCCCTGGTTATGACTTGAGCTTCTCTCAATCTTCTACATGGCCTGTGGCACTGGTCTCAGATCTATAATTTTACTCCCAGAATACTGACACACTTCATTCGCCACTCGGAGGACTATTCAGGCCTTTGTCTTCTGCTTTTGTTCTCACACTTCCTCTAAGGGATTCACTGCTATTTCCCAGAACCTCTCAACCTTAACTCAGAGACCCTTCCTCCTTTTCACACCCCCCTCTTTGCAGGAGCATGCTGCTGGTTACATGGGGATCAAAGCCTCTCACTGGCTGTGTTCATAGTTTCCATTTCCCCCATCTCTGAGCTAAGCCTCAGTGTAGAAGCTCTAATACCCCAGGGCTGGGAAGGTATTCCAGCCAGTGACGCTGCAGCCCTAACTTCAGTGTCAATGAATGGGAAGGCAGCGATGGGAAGGCTGTGAGCTACGATTAAAACCGGGGATTGGATCCTGTGGTCTATCTTTACACATTTTCATCTCCTTATTTTCCATTACCTCTGGTTATAACTCTCAGCTGCCAAGGATAACCTCATAATAAGCCCCTTAAAATCCTTAAAAACATTTGTCCAAAAGAATCTTTGCTTATTCCAACATTCATTTGTAACCCCCATGACAGGTGCTTTGCTTCCCTAGCTCCTCGATCCCCATTCACTTTCTATTTGGCTCCTTTCCTTTTGTAGGAAGTCCCCAGAATTCTGATACAGTCCATGAAAAGAACCTCAGTCCTAAGCCTGAATTTGCCACTGTTTGGCTTTAGGCAGGTCAAAAACCTTTCTGAGCCTGTTTCATCATATGTGAAATGGAGATGACAGCAGGGACGCTGGGACTTGCTCTAACAAAGGTATCTCCATTCGTGCAGTATTTGAGGCTTTATAACTTGGCTTCCATTCTCTCTGCATCCAGAATAAAGAGCAATTGAACCACGTCTAGCATGGCAGCTCTCTTGGTAGGAAGGGAATAGAAGAGCAGGTGCCACCCGCAGTCACAAATCCGGGCTTCCCGTCCTTACTGTCCAGCTGTGTTTAAGGATAGCTTTAACCACAACATCAGGGGCAAAAGATGTTCACAGGAGACTAGAGACTCCCTCTGAGTCAAAAGCTACCTCAAAGAAGGAAAGCAAGACTCATTTTCAACAAGTTGAAGAAAATAAGCTAACAGTGGGCTGCATGCAGCCTAGACTGACATGCTGCCCAGGTGAAGCAAGAAAGAAATATGCTACTCAGGAGAAGTCTTTGTGCTGGTTTCTAAAATTTAAAACAGCCTCCTGAAGCATATTTCCTATAATTCTTCTCAGAGAGAGCCTCCTCTTTTTGTTTGAATAGACAATATCATTTTGTGTGATCAATATCATGGTTTTGAAACACTGTTGGTTGCTATGGTTACCTGATTGTGTGTGATTAAAAAGAGCGTATATCATCTCCGCAGATTGTTAAAGTACTCCCAATAGAATGTGGAAACTTTCTCGGGGTGCTGCAGCCTTTGATGACAGGCTTTTTGGCAGTGGTTTGTTTTGTTTTTTCCCTTGCAGCATACTTCTCGTGGGATTGCCAAGGACAGGCTGGGTCATCTGACCCACTTTTGCAGTGGGGACAATGATCACACCCAGGTTTAACAGGAACACATGGGTTGGAGGTAGGAGGTCAATCTAGTTTTCTGTGGGCAGCCTAGATTATTGGGAGTGGCATCCCCAAAGCAGCCTGAAAGGACAGGTCCTAGGCAGAAAGGTTCGGAGTGTCAACCACTGCACAGCCCTGATGTGAAAGTCTGGAGATCTGGCTTCTTGGCCTGGTTTAAATCTCAGTTCAAATCTATGACCTTCTCTAAGCCTAATCATCTATAAGGGTAGGCTCCTGAGTTAGGACCAGGGCTTCTGAAAGTATGGTCCAAAACTCCCTGAAGAATTAAAATCCCCAGGTCCTGCCTCAGATTTGATAAATCAGAAGCACTGGGCCTGGCGCCTTTCCCTCTGCATTCCCCCCAAAATGTTCCAAAGGATTATCGTATTGAGTAAATGTAATAGAGCACCCATGAGAGCAAAGACTCCCAAGGAGGGTCTGAAAGGCAGACTCCTTGCCATACACACCAGAGTGGATTGACTTCTAAGGAGATTGCTGAGAGAATAAATTGCTGCAGGTCCTGCTCGCTCCCAGCAACACATCTACCCCAGATGCACCCACAAGCAGGAACAGGAGATGGTGTTAGAATGGAAACAGCAGTCACAGTCTCAGGCAGGTTTTGCCCAGGAACTTCTAGAGAGGGGTCTCCAGCACATTTTTTATTCACCACACTGCTGGTTGGGTTGTCGGATCTCCTGGGGTTTGTTGCTGTTGTTTGTTTCTGATTGGGAGTTTTTGTTGAATCTGGCCTGCCTATTAACCCCTATCTCAGCCCACAAGCAAGGAAACGTTAAAGAGAAAAGAAAATACTTTCTCCCTTTCCACCAGTAGCATGTGTCATATCTCTGGACAAAACAGAGAAAATTCATCTGAGATGAGAAAAAATACATACAAAATAAAACCAGCCGTCTAAGGAGACTGAGCATGGCTTTAAGCAGGTCCAAAAAAGAAGTAAGTCAATAGGAATAACTTTCTAGAGAAAGCCATTTTTCTCTTTTGCTTTGAGATCTCCAAAAACCATAACTTCAATTGATGAATTCTTGAAATTTCTTCACTGGAGTTGCTCCAATTAACAACAAACACAGTGACATCAACATATTACAAATCCAATCCCAACTAAGTTAGATTAAGTGAGTATTAACTGTGGATATGGAAAAGAGTCCACACTGAGTATTAAATATAGTCAGTTTTAGCAACAACCCACAGTTCAAAAAGAGCAAAAGAGAGAGAATAAAAATGAGAGTACACAGAAGTAAATAAATAAGTAAATAAAGATGGGAATTAAGACCTGGATTAAGATAAAGGTTGAATGTGTGTGGGGCAGGGTAGCCAATGGAACTCACATTCCAGAGTCTTAAAAGTTTAAGCCAAAAGATGAGTTGATCTGCACATAGTTTTGCTGATCAAACAGGAAACGGATTAGGCTGTGGCTGCCTAAGAAAACACAGATGGGTTCTACAGACCAGATAGTTGTCCTTCCTTGAGTCGCCAATGTCCTAGCTCCCCAACTCTTCAATCCATTTATGTGAGCATCTACTGTATCACTAAAGCAGTGATTATGTCTGTCTTGGAAAACTTCCTGATCAAACTAGGCAGAAAAGACATGCACCTCTGAAATTATTGGAGACAAAATCAGGATAGCTACGAAACAGAAAGAGAGAAATCCATGTGGGCTTAAAGTGTCAGCAAATCTGATGGTGCAGGAAGAATTTGAGATTAGTCTTGATAGGTGTAAGAATGAAGAATTAAGGTATTTGGGGATGAGAAATGGGAAATGGGAAGCGACAGAAATGAGGGTGTATCTCATCAGGGAAAAGCAATGAGCAGAGGCCTGCGCTGGGGTGCATGGAAGAGGAGGAGTTGAAGCCCCTCCTGCTCCCCTTATCACCTCCATTCCTGTCTGGGACAAGTACCTCTAGGGAAGAGATTACATAAGCTCCACAGCTTTCTCTGCATGGTAGACCAACCCCCATTTAAATGCATGGAATTTGGGGGCTTCTCCAGGACTCCAATCGCAGAAATGCAAACGGTGATGAAGGCTGGGATGCCATCAGACAGTTGGTCTTCTGATTTGAGGGCATCTGCATCTCTCTGCAAGCAAAAGATCTACTCTCATAAACAAATGGGGGTTAGAAGAAGCTCTTATTTCATGCCCAGATGCACTCTTCCACCCTCATGTTTGCTTTCTCTCCTTTCAACAGAACCCCAGGTCACAGTCTTTTTTGCCCAATTTTCCTGGCATAGGGAAAACTTTTTTGTGCTAAGGAGCATTTTATTTTTATAAGACTGAGGTTGAATGAACAAGGCAATGCTTAACTCAATGAATAACAACTTGTAGAATTTTAGATAATATTAGAGAAGATGCTAAGCTTATATAAAGTAGTCCATTGTCTGCTTTCTATACGGTACATGGGAGGTCCCTTGTCTAAGGCCCTCTCTGTCACTTAGGTCTGCCATCAGCTATGGAAAAAAGAAATGGTATTATACTATCCATCAAGGCTCCTAATTTGTGTGTTTCTTCATGCTACTATCCACAGGCCAAGAGATCAAGAAGTCTTCCACATAGTAGGAGCTCATTCTGGGTAACAGCTATTACCTAGCTTTGAAAGATCTTTTTATTTTTATTTAACAAATCTTAATGGAATGCTTCCTATGTGCTGTATCATTTGTTTGTTAGCACTTGCTGGGGTAAAAAAGAGAGGACAAGAGTGAACAAGCAAAAGAACGAGGGGAAGAGAGATACAGAGGTAGAGAAAAAGACACAGGCAGAGAGAACTGCCAAGCATCAGGTGTTCCAATCTAAAGGGCAATAAGAAGCACTGGGGAGCCTCTGGATATGCACACTCCTGGCCTCATCATCCAAAAGTTCTGATTCAGTGCATCTGGGGTTAAGCACTTGCATCAGTGTTTTTAAGAACTGACCTAATTAATTCAGTTATAGGTGGTCCCTGACCACACTGAGAATCATTGCATAAGACAATAACAGGATGTGGAGGTCAAGAATAAGAAGCCTTAAGTGAAACCAAGCAGGCTGGGGCTACACATTGGTTAACCAAGAATCACAGAGGGTTCAGTGGGCCATGCCCAGGTATGCCAGCTGATAGCAACACAGAGCCACACGTGTTTTTCCCCCACATTTACAAAATAGTACATTTGGAAGTCACAAGGAAAAGCTCCATTAGCCAGGAAGGCAATATCAAAATGGCTGTGAGGGGCATGGTTGACAACCCTGAAGTTGTCATGGCAACAACAATCAACATGAGCACTGAGCTGAGAAAGCTGTGAAGAAGAAAGAAGAGGTGGAAAGCCCTATTAAAGATCATGCCAGGTGACTTACAAAGGGCTGCTCTATCTGGGTTAACCCAAATAGCTGTGAAGAAGTCAAGAGGAAAGAGGATGAATTCCTTCCAAGAATTGGCCTGCAGGAAATAGGTTGGTGCAAAGTTTACTCAGGAAGTATTATTTGCCCTTTTGTGTTTTTCCAATTTGTTTCTGGTATTTCTAATATTGGAGACTCCACCAACTGCTTAATGGATCAGTCAAACACAAACTCAAACACAATACTCAAGTACAAGGATAATAAAGACAACTCCAAAAAAATGACCACTACAGAATTTTATTTAATTAAAAACATTATACATGTTGTTGCATTTTCATGGAAAATATTGAGTTTTAAAACACCAGAAGTGTTAGTTTTCAAAAACCTTCATGCACCCTGTTCTGCCCCCTGCTGCTTTCCTCTGTCCATTGCATTAACTATGTGTTTGTAAGGAACTGTGACTTCCTAGAAGGTCATGCCTACAGGTCTGGAGTGAGCCATCGTCTCATCGACAGTTCCGTAGAGTTAACTCAGACCCTACCAGCTTCAGATTCCTTGCAAACCATTGAAAGGAGCCAGTCGAAAAAGCCCAAAGCATGTGTCAACACCAGTTCAGTACAACCAAGTACTGCCACGACCTTATCCAGTTTCCAAGCCAGCAAGCAAGTGACCTTGTGTTTTACCAGTTATATTAGTGTCCTGAGCTCCTCCAAGAACTTCCCAGAGACCAATGGTGGGAAGACACTGCCATATAGTGTTAATATTCAAACCGCCCCAAATACACAAAAGCACATGTGCCCCATGCAGGATACTACCAAATTTTTAAAACATACATATGCCTCAATGAATCCCCAACAATTAAAAAAAATACATATTGGTACAATATGACCTTTGGAATCACTGGCTAAAACAAAGCAGTGTGAGGTTTTTGGGTTTTTTTTTTTTAAGTTTTGATGTAATTGTACATTTGTCTAAAAATAAAATCCACAGCATAAAAAGTTAATTCAAAAAGATCATTTCAGCTATAAACATCTCACACATAAATACAAGGAGTATACACTATAGTTCTCTCCTACGCTCCCCTACTTTCCTTTCTCTGGACTGCACTGTTCCCTAATATAATACCTTGACCCATATCATAATGCTCTGTCCCCTTATTGATCCTGAAAGATGCTTTTAGTAAAAATGGACCTGATGTGACAGAAATGTCTGGCTCTGTTTTGCTGTCCCTTTGCTTTAAATTGTAGTACACTTAAATTGGGTTCTGCATCCAGCTTTATATAAAAGAGAGATGAATTCCCCCCAAATATACAAACAAATAAAAATAGCTGAATAGCAAAAAAAAAAAAAGAAGAAGAAGAAGTTAGAATTGCCTCAGCTCTTAGAAATTGGAATATGGTCTCTCTTCTTCATAATGGTCTCTCAGTTGATGGTAATAAAATAAGGTTGAAATTGCTTTTCACATTCTGGTTCTGTTGGGGGCATTTTCACATAAACCCCTGTTGTAAGAAGGCTTCTTTTCTTTAGCTGCCAAACACAAAAAAGTCACAGTAATTATTATTGAAGAGTACAGAAGCCATTGCTAACCATAATAGGACTCAACAAATATTGGGTTCCTACCCCATTGAAAATGAATGTTCACAGTGTACAGAATTGTAAACCCCAGGAGATTCCCTTGATTTGGCTATTAAAATTCAATTTAGATAAATAACTGTGATTTTGATGTCAAATAGCAACCATTTGTTTTGACTGGAAGATAGAAGAAAGAGACTTTGAGAAAATGTCACCACACACACCCAGAATGCCTATGATCATTGACCATATCTTATGAGTGAAGGAATAAGCTTGATAAAGTAACAAACTTTAGATCTTCTGTTTGAGAGCTGTGTTTCTCATTCTCATTATTTGCATGCCTTTTATTACTTTTTCTCTCCCTGCCTTAGTTCCCAGTATTTATCGCCTTGTTAAAATGAGATCAAGTCTAAGTGGTAGCTTGCAGCTAAGGAGGTAGGAAGAAGCTACAGAAACAAACACTGCTGTCAGGTTGAGTAGAGGATCTTGGAGTAGAGTGTAGGTGAAAGACAGCAAGAAAGTAGAGAGGGGAGAGAGAGAGAAAGAAAGAAGAAAGAGGAGGAGGAGGGGAGAGGGAGAAAGGGAGTGAGTGAGGGAAAAAGGGGAGAAATAGGAGGGGGAGTTTGTGATGGCAAAGCCAGCTGTAGGCAGAAAGGAACCCTGGCAGGAGAACTGACTCTGCACCTCCAGCTCTTCCAACAACAACTTTAGGAAAGAAAGACAGGAATTTGTTTACTGGGCTGGAGTTGAGGCAAGACTTTTCAGCTCCGCAGACTGGGTAATGTGGACGGGTAAATCCGCATTGCTATGAGCAGACACAACTCAGACAAGAAGGCACGAGGTGGCACCAAGAAGTGACTTCCAAGTGAAGCAGAGAGACCTTTAGGAAGAGACTCAAGTCCAGCCAGGTGGTCCTCTCTAGCAACATCTCATCCAAACCAAACTTATGTTTCAGATTTGGTAACGGCTACACAATTGTCATGAAGGTAAAAACTGAAACAGCTGCCCCATATTGTTCAAATGGTTACTCAGACTGAAACCCTGTTCAGAAGCACACAAACATTCAATGTCAAACACGCTCATCTAAAATCTTAGTCATTCTGAAACCTCAAAGTCCAATGCGTGAGTCCTAGCATGTTCTTTACCCCTGTCCTTCCTCCTCTCCATTTATTGCTTCATCTCAAGAAAACTAAACTCCATGCCGTCATATGGTCAGTGAATGCCACTGAAGGTATCCCCACCAACCACGGTGCACTGTCAGCATCACACTCACCATTTTGCTCAAACAAACAGCTGTGAGGAGAAAGCTGTAAAAAAACAACCCTGAACTAACTGCTGTAAGGATCCAGAGGAGGGAGTCAGAATCCGGGCATGGTTCTGGGTCTGCAACAGAAAACAAGGCAGAGCGTCCCTGAGACAGCCTCAAACCTTAGGGCTCTACTCCCCCAACTGGTATCAAAAGGAAGAAGTTAGAGCTTCCAGACCTTGGTGCCCACAGGTCAGTCTAGTTATTTAGGACTACTTCCCTCGGAGTACCACGCCATATGTGTATCAAAGGCACAGGCCCGACTTCATGGTGGTTACCACCCCAGAGTAAGTGTCCACCCTGCCAGGAGAAAAAACACCTGCCCCAACTCATTTTATTTTATACAGTCAGAATGTTGTTTAG
The DNA here is from genome assembly GCA_963574575.1 of Galagoides demidoff. Taxonomy (NCBI): domain Eukaryota; kingdom Metazoa; phylum Chordata; class Mammalia; order Primates; family Galagidae; genus Galagoides; species Galagoides demidoff. Next base: position 15,462 of record CAUYQV010109030.1, read on the forward strand.
GTCCCTACCCATAAAATAAACAAGACCACCACTGTATGGTAGAGATCACTTAGAGAGAATTTCCACAGTCCTAAAAATGACCCTCCTGAAAGGAAGGAGCAAAGCTATTTTTAAGCAAAGAAGACAGCAGTGCAAAAAGTGTCAAATTAGTGAAATGACTTTGCTCACCAATGACATAAATCTGGGTTCCATTCCCCACGCCCATGTAGTATGGTGGCGGGTACATGAGCTCCACCTTGCAGATGTAGAGACCCATGTCTGTGGCCCTCAGCCCTTGGATGGTCAGGTTCACTTTGTTTCCACTGGAGGTGCCAGTGCAGGTGAAATCATCTAGGAAGGTCAACTCATCCTCCGTCATGTACACAGCACAGACTTCAGTCACCTGGTCATTAGCCTGCCGCAGCACTGTCACTCGGACCTCAGCAGCTTTGCCTGGAGGCTCATACTCACACACAAAGTTGGCGTCACCCCGATTGCTGGCCAGGACCACTTTAGGCTGGACCACGTGCATTGCTAGCATGGAAAAGCCAAAGGAAACTCAGTGAATTTATACTCATCTGTAGCTAGGCCCACATGAGACCTCTGGCCAGGAAAGATTTATCCTTGAGGAGCCCTCTCCATCTCTTCTCTACCTCTTCAAGAACCCCATCACCCTCACTTCTCCTCCGTCCTTCTCAGCCTCCACTCCATCTTTCAACAGGCTTCTAGCTACTCTTCATAAAGAATTTTCCTTAGTGGGCAATGGTTTCATTGAGACAGTTGGTTGTGGAAGGAAGAACACTGACATAGCAAACAGAAGACCTGGATCTACCAGGAAATATGTGATTTGGGGCAAGTCATGCCCTCCCCAAGGCCTTCACACATATAGTAAGAGAGGATCAGAAGAAATGATATCAAACTGCCCTCCCCCTCTGGTATCCTAAGGTTACAATAAGACTATGGAACTATAGCTTAGGAACTATAATGAGTAGTAGAGAGAATTCTAGCGGCTGAGGTTAGAACCTCGCCTTATCTCTCAAAGCACACCTGAAAAACCTCTGCCTACATATTGCATTGGGCCCTTACCTCTATCACCTAGGAGTAGCTGAGCCCTGGTACACTGGGCAAGCCACCCACTTCCCCAGCACCGTTGTTGTAGAGTGGGACACACTTTAGAAGAAGAAAGCCACAGAGCTGAGGGCACCGGGTCGTTTCCTCTCTAGGTTAAGGCAACCCTGCTGTTAACTTCTGTGGGCTTCCCCTGCCACCGGCAACACCTCTGCCTCCCTGCCCTTCCTCTCTCCTTCGTCTGAATGCTCCCGCACTCCTTTGTTTTGTCTTTCCCTCTGGCTTCTACCAGATAAAGGAGGCTGGCTCTTCATACAAAGAAGTTTCTGTCATCTAAAAAATGGTGGCTTCCTGTAACTAACCTGGCCCCTCTAGTACGTCTTACAAGTGAAACCCAAAACTTGTATTGAATGATGTCACTCATCTGCAGCAATCCTTTGATGCTTTACTAACACTGATTGCAAAAACAAATGAATAACTTTAATGTCCTCCATAATTCCAGTCTATCACTCCAGTCTGAGTTTCCAGGATAGTCCATCCTGCTTATTAAGTCACCCTATACTAGAAACACTAGTCCCTTACCCCCAAGCACCCGTACTGGACAACATCTGTCCTCAGAAGAGAGAACAATATGGCAGTGGTTATTGTCTGGGCTATCCCAGAAATTCTGGCTGGCTAGATCCACTCTCCTTTCCCAACCCTCATCTTTCCCTATTGGCAATATCCTCGGAGAACCCTTTGCACTATGTTAAGTCCACTGTGTTACTAAATGAAATTTTGTCTTGTATTAAAATTGTTGTGGGCTAATCGTATTTCCTCCCTCTTCTGTCTCTGGTTCATGAAAGTAGTAGCTGTATCTTGCCCAAATTAGCACTTAATAATCTCTATTTTATTGACTCTAAACCTAAAGAGTACTAAATGGCCTGCCCCACCCCCAGGTGACTCACATATTTCACGACCAAATCTGGTCTCACTCAATTCTCCAGCATCCGTCGTGGAAGGATCCTAGTTACAGGTTGATATAAATTTCCTCCAAGAAATTTGAATGCTTCTAAGAGTATTTAATTTTTATATATTCAATGTAAGAAAATGATATGAGTATTTCTTCAGTAAATATTAAATATCAAACATCTTTTGAGAGTCTACTTATTACAAACTACAGGGTTTCTTAACCAAAAAGTTCTAGAGAGAGATAAGATGGAAGAGCATTCAGTGGAAATACTCATCATTACCAGCCATGTAACATTCCTGGTATCAACCTCTAAAGAGTTTTGTTTCAAGTGAACACCATGGATCAGCATCTGAAACCCATAGATAGGTCAGGCAACAATTATCTTATGCCAAACAGACTGATGACTTTCTTCCTTCCTTCCTTCCTTCCTTCCTTTCTTCTTCTTCTTTTATTTTTGTTCTGTAATTTCAAACTATTTCACTTTTAAAACAATTAGCTAGCTAATTTATAGAATTTATTAAGCAGAATTCAAACCTTGAATTGAGTAAATAAAGCATTCTTCCCATGATTTGCTTCAATTTTAAACAAGCTGGACAATTCATTTATAAAATTAATAAGTTAGAGGACCTTAGAACCTTGAATTGTATAGGAAAGAAATGATTTTCTTAAGTCAACTTTTTTAAGAGAAATTTTGAAACCACTCTGATATCCAAACTTGAATGTATTAGGGTTATCTTTTCCCTCTTAAATTACTTAACTTCTTCCAATCCTATAGAAGTGTCTGAAATTGCCATCTCCCAAACCAACTCACATCCTCCATTAAGTTGCTGTTAAATATCTGCCTATTTGCTGCTGCCCATGTGTCCCCTGCTTGCCTTGGAATTCAAAGCCAACCAACCCAAGAGATTGGACTTTTACCTTTAACTTCTGGCCTTGCTATAAATCACTGCCCTTGACTGCAATAAGAAATGAAACCAGGGTGGGAGAAACACCTCCTCCACCTTCATTCTCCCAAAGTCTCACTCACCTTTGGTGAAGACAGGAATGAAGAGAAGAGAACATAGGATGATGCAGGACCAAGTCCTGGAAGCCAGGTCTAGCCCTGCCTCTTGCCTCTGGAATCCAAGGCAAGCCATGTCCTTATGGGAACAGTGTTAAGGTCTTTAGGAAGCAGAGCGAAACCCTTCTGGATCTTGAAGCTTTGAAATATGTTTGAACCCACACAGAATCAAGGACTTTATATAGACAACTTTGATCCCAGCATGTACTGCTCATGTGCACTTCAATTGAAAGCCTTTTTTGTTTTGGTTTTAAGAGAAAGGAAACCGTGGGTTTAGCTTTTACGTCGAAAAGACAACCTCAAATACTCAAAGTAAAACTGTAAAAAACAAGACATCTGTGGATGGAAAATGTACTCAATTTGAAACAAAAGTTTTGTGTTCACTTTGAGGATCTGGATAACTAAGTGGAGACTTGGAGAATTTCCTGGAGTGCAAGGGTCCCCCTAAGTCCCTACTTTATTCAATGGCCTGGGCATTTGACACCAATTCATTTCATTGACATCTCCCAAATTGCTAAGCTGCCAGTTACCTGATCCCTTAAGTAAATAGATGAATTAGTCATCTGTTTTATCATTAATAAAAATTCTGTTCTATATGTGAGGCTCCATCTTTCTAAGGGTCTTGACACGATTTACAAATAAAAGTTTATTTCTCCTAACTCTATTTAGCATTTGATTGAGAGAAAATACCAAAATCACAAAAAATAAACTGAAAATGTAGAACAAAAATACCTGCCTCTGGTTTTGCAGATTAGGAAAGAATTTAGATGTTCTTAAAAGCCTTAACTCAACAGAGACAAAACAGAGTGGGAGAAGGTCCAGAAAAAGTCAACCAAAATGATCCAGGAGATTAAAAACTTCTACAAAAAGATAGATCTATTTTTTATAACAGAAATTTTTCAAGCATAAAATCCAAAAGCTGAGGTTATGTAGCTCAAATGGGACCAGAGTTATAAAATGTTTAAAAGCTATAGATGGCATAAATCTTCATCTAATAAAAGAATACTAAACATTGAGGGCCCTCTTTAAATTTAGGAAGTCTTCATACATTTCAATGAGTAAAGAAACATTTATTGAGAACCCATAATATGTCAAGAATTGTATGCACTTAGGATTGAATGAACAAGACAAAAACATAGTTGGTGCCCTAAGAGGCTTCTAGAAGACAGTCATGCAAATAGGCAGCAGCAGCAGCAGCAAGTGTGGTGTTTGCTTCTTCCAGCCCTTGCATGGTTTCCCACTGTCCACATACCTCAAAGAATACAGATCTAATGCCTCTCTTTTTGGCCTATCTCCCAGCATTCCCTCACAGACCCCTAACTCTGCTGGCCTTTCTCCCACTTGCCATTTTCAGGTCTTGTCACCTATACTTGTGCTGTTCCTACTGCCTTTTTTCTCCCATTTTCTTATTTTATCCTTCTTATGCTGCAGGACTAGCTAAGTCCTCACCTCCTCCAGGAAGCCTATTCTGACTTGCCTCTTTCCTATACTCCCCTTGCACCTCATAGAAGCCTTCAACCCTCAGGCAACACCCAACAAGCCCTCATTAGTGGCCAGGCCCCAGACTGGGTACTGGACATTGAAAAAAGAAAAGTTAAAAACATACGTTCCTGGCCTCAAGAAGAACCCACGGCAGTGGCAGGGACAGACAGCTAAACCTATGATCATGACAGTGAGATCAAGGCTGGAATTGAAGTATGTGTATCCCATACACCGTAGAGGAACAGAAACCATTAGTTTGGCCTGTGGAAGTCAGAAAGGGCTGAGGAAAACCTGAGCTTATTATTGAGCACAAGGCAAGGGGTGGGTATTCAGACCAATAGAACAGCGTGGACCAAGGCTGGGAAGGGCATAAAGAGCTGATTATGTCCAGAGGTACTGTGGTGCTGCAGGATTTCTTCAAGTATTGTCAAGTTTGTCCCAACCCAAGTCTCATTGGGTTTTTATTTTGCCCATTTTATAAAGAAGGAAAGCAAGACATTGAGAGTCAACTTGACTTATCCAATCCCCCATAGTACAGCTAGAATTTGAAGCCAGTGATAGTCTTAATCAGTACACTAACACAAAGCCTTTGAAGTCAAAGAAGACAGGATTTGAAGATTCTTAGCATGAAGACTTGCTAACTGTTAACCTAGGGCTGAAAGCTCAATGTCCTCCAGAGGGTGGTGTGTCTACGTCTCACAGCTATTGTAAGGATCAACTGAGGTAGTTCGTGTAACATGTATAAACCTATTATGGTGGCTGGCCACTCAACAAATAGTTCTCTTTTGTTATAGGGTCACGGAGAAGACAGAGGTGCAATGTACTGAAACAAATAACATAGGAGGAGCAGGTAGAAAAGTGAAGATGACTTCCATCTGGGCATGTTGAGTTTATGGTCCCTGTGCATATTTGAGGAAAAAGACCCGAAAACCAGTAGGCATCTGGAGCACAGGGAGAGACATGAGCTGAAGACAGCTTAGGCAATCATGAAGCCAGTGATGAAAATTTCACAGACCAAGGCATAAAATGAGCACTCCATAGACATTCGCTAAATGAATAGACAAATGAATGAAAACAGTTTATAACACAGGAAGAGATGAAGGTTGTAGTAGGGACTGTCAAAGAGGTCTGAACAAGTTTCTGAATTATGCTTTGGTAAAGCTGTTTCTGTCATAGCAAGAAAGCTCAATGGTTGTGAAAACCACTGGGTCAAAGAATGTTGGTGAAAAAGATATATTCACATATATAACCCCACAGATTACTTGATAATTACAAAGAGGAAAAGATAATTGATAAGTCTAGCAGATAATTCCTTAACCAAGTGATCCAACTGAAGATCATCCATAATGGAACATTCTGAAATCACTCACCTCCAGATGCAATGCACGGAGAAGGACGTGATACCGCTGCAGTGTTATTGCCAAAATTAGTTAAACTGAATCTAAGCATGAAGACATAAACAGACAAATCAACATTCTGCAAAGCAACTGGCATGAATTATTCAAAAAATGTTAATATCATGAAAGATTAAAAAAAGAAAAGCTGGGAAAGCCATTCCAGATTAAAGGAGAATATGGAGCTGTAACAATGAAATTCAATGTCTGATTCTTGGATTGAAAAAAAAACAACTATAATGCACACTATTGAGACACTTGGGGAATTTTGAATACAGATTATATAGGATAATAGCATTGTCTTCATGTTAAATTTCTTCAGTGTGATCATTTTATTGGGGTTATGTAGAAAAATATCCTTGCTATTAAGTGATGCTTAAGTATTCAGGGTTTAAGTCTCAGTATGTTGGCAAGTACCTCTCAGATAGTTCAGCAAAAGTAAGTGTGCATGTTTGTGACACTAAAAAAAGAGAAAAACAATTAAACAACAGTGACAAAATGTTAACAGCTGGTGAATCTGAGTGAAGAATATATGTGTATGTTCATGATACTCTAGTCTTAAAAATTCTTTGTAAGTTTGAAGTTTTTCGAAGTAAAATCTTGAAAGTAGAAATTACAAGGCCAACTGCTGTATTATATGGTAGGCACTAAACCACAGATAAGCAAACTGAAATTTAGAGAGGGTATGTGACTTGTTCAGGGTTATTTTCCACCTCCTTTCCTTAGATCCATGCTCTCAGAGCATCCATCTCAGCATAGATGGATTTAAATCCTGACCTTCTCCTTCCCATCCAGTACTTATGTTTTCCCTGTCACATTATGTACAATAATAACGTGTTGTATCATACAGGCTTGCATTTATTATAGTCAGTCATGTGTGATTCCCATTCCCCTACTCCAAATGCTATTTCCGTTGACACTTGCAGTCTCACCACACTCACAGCACCTAACCAGGGCCCCCTCTGTACCTCCTACATAACAGAGAATTTCTGCACTTCCATGTAGAACTCAAGTCTCTTTATTTACCTTGCATCTAACTTCCCACTCTCAGGAAAGTGCTAAGTAAGGAGACAATCAGAGGACTGATAGATACTATTGAGTCCCATAGATGGTTCATAGCATGACTGGAGTCAGAAAGATACAAGTTCAAATCCTGCCTCTGCTGCTTCCTAGAGATATGATCTCAGCTGACACATTTGAATTTCTCTGATCCTCAGCTTCCTCATCTGTAAAACAGAGGTTATTATGGTAAGTATCTCATAGGGTTATTGTAATAATTCAATAAGCCTATCCCAATACATTGTTAAACACTGCCTATGGTGTGTTTTGTACTCAGTAAATGTTGATTTTGAACTTCAGCATAAACCCTTCTTTCATCATCATCTCTAGTGAACAGATGGTGCATTAGAATAAAAACCAGTACGAACTATTCTAATACTCACATACTTATTGAATTTCTGCCCCTGTCAGTATTTCCATCAGTATCTGGAACCAAATAGCTTATTATTTTTCACCTGACTCCCAAAACTGAGCTCTCAATTATTCAGTTGTCAAATATCTGAAGGTCTGAGGGCACCACGTCCTTGGGCATTTTCACTTCAGGTTAGGAAGAGGAAAGTCAATTTGACATTTACTTTTACCACTACAATTCAAAAAAAAAAAAAAAAGGTTGGTGGTAAAGACAATGAAAATAATTAGCTAAACTTAGGACTCGGGGATTCACTGTGACTTCATTTACTCACTATCTTCCTATATCCTAACAGCTTGAGTAAACCTCAGATGGGTTTTATAGTACTCTGAGTGGTTACTGGATTTGAAAGAGCTCTCAAAATTTGCATAATTTACAGTGGTGCCTACTTACAGTGAATTGTCTTCAGAATTCCAGATGAGGTACAGTTAAAGTAGGGTAACTTGGGAGGTTTTTACTTAATGGAAAATTCCTCAGTTTATAAACTTTTCAGATTTTTGAAGCTTTTCTTTTTCTAAACCTGCTCCATTTACCCTCTCCCCACCTAGCACACCCAAAAAACCCACCTTTTGTTGAGAGATTTGCACCTGGCATTGACTGCGGTACACACTGCAAAACATCCTTTGCTTGATGGTTTCAGATGTAATGGGAAGAATGAAAGGTCTAATATTTGCATAGCATGCAGTTTCAGGACATCCCATTACGTTGAGCCTATAATCATGCCTAATTAAGGTTAAATACTCTGTGTTTTTATGCTAATTAGCTCATCATTGTATGGGTCCTTTCAAAATGGACTTCAAAGGAAAAAGAAAATCATCTACCAAAGTAAGTGATTGCTGAAGAAGAACCTATCAATCATCTCCCTTTGAAAGAGAACTAAAGAGAAAGGAAGTGATATGCAAAGTGACTGGAAAGAAATTGAAGCTTCATTGCCATTAAAGGGTGAAAATATGGGCTGGGCAAGAACCCACTTAAATAAATGTGGTAGATGAATTTTCGGTCCTTCGTAAACTATTATCTGCATCATAAGGTCATGTAAAAAATGGATGTGGACTTTCTATCAGTCCTTTAGTAGGAAATAGAATAGGTTCCTTCTGGTTTTACAGTTTACATTGCCCTGGCTGGGGATAAAGTAGACAGGGTTGTCAGGGAAACAGAGTTTTTTTACATGCCTGCCAGTCTAGATGACGAAATGAAATGCTGAGGCTGCTTCAGTGGAAGGGTGACCCTTGTCTGTCAGAGATGTACTTATATAGAGATGAAAGCAAATATTTTTGAATGAATAAACAATAAGTCACCTGTGGTCATAAAGCAATTTGTGCAAGGAATCCAAGTCCTAATTGCCCAAGCTCCTCAATCTATATGGTTAAGTCCTTTTGAATATCTTATGTCCACTTATGGAGGATGATCTGTTACTATGTATTATAGTTTTGGTTTTAGCCATTATCATCTCTGAGGTCTCTCAATCTTCTTGGCTTCTCACACCTAAAAAGTAAAATTAAAGTTGGATTGTGATTTTTTCCTTAATCTTTGCTCCCTGTTGCAACACAGCCAACTATGAATAAATTTAGGGAAGTGACTTCAGCAAAAGCTAAGAATAGATTATTTTCAAAAATAGGTTGCCCTCCTATTTTACAGATTGGGAAACTTGTTAAGAAGGTAACTGGCTTGCCCAGGGTCACACATTTAGGTCCTGTTCTTTCATTATTAAGGAGAAGTGGAAAGAAAGGGAAGGGTAAATAGTCCCATATTGGACCTATGATGTACCACAGCTCATTCCACCTGAATGGTACACTCAGATTGTAGCTGATTCCTATTTATTAATACAACGGGTTATGATTACCCAGTACCATTTCCATTTTGCAAAAGAGGAAACTTCACAAGTCGCTAATGTTTTCTTGCCTTGGCTCAGGGCAAAGAGAAGGAAACTTTGGAGTGTGACTAAAAATTGTCTTTAACGCTGAAAAAACCACCCACTTACCCTGCCAAAATTGCCAGCTATCTACAAAGAGTGACATTGGAAGTGTCAAACATTTAATGGAGCCCATTTTTTGTATAACATTTGTGGCTGGTATAATCTCAGCTTCAAGCATTTATTTCAGTTTTTGGTTACAGAGACAATCACCGTTTTCATATTTTGAGCTGTGTTATTTCAGGACCTGCTGTGACTGCCACGTTTCAGTGATTTCAGGCCGTCACCCTTTTCACACTTCCAGTTCATAGGAAACTGTTATGCTCACACCTTGAGCATAGAAAAGCGGCATCTTCACTGCTTTGCAGTAAGATAGCAGTTGTGACGGTGTGGAAACGTGTGTTAGATGGTGAGAAATACAGCATGTTCACACAGCCCAGGCCAGGCATTGAATCCTGGAGCTGGAAGAAATGTTAGTGAGTTTTACTCTCTTATTTTATAGATGAAGAAACAAAGGCTCAGGGAGGTGAAATGGTCTTCCCAAACTATAACATATAGTCTGCTGGTGGCAGAACCAAGATGAGAACCCAAGGGCCCTCGACTCAAGTTTAAGTCTCTTTTTGCAAAGCTTTCACCATCACTCCCTGTCTTCCAAGCACCTACTGAACTAACATGGCTTCTGGCTTTAGTTTTCTGCCAGTTTACAACTTGAAACCCAGCCCCACCAAACTTCCTGCTAGGTCTTGGGTACCCACAAATGCAATTCAGCAAATCATGTTTTATTTAAGCAAAAAAAAATATATATATATATATATATATGGTCTCATAGCAGCACTCATCGCCATAGTCAAAAGTGAACACATCCCAAGCATCCACCAATTGATGAACAAATAAACACAATGTGATCTGTCCATACCATGGACTATAATTCAGCCATCAAAAGGGATGAAGGTGCATATTACAACATAAATAAACCTCGAAAACATTATGCTGAGCAAAAGAGTCCACACACAACAGGACACACATTTCATGATTCCATCTATATGAAATATTCAGAGAAGGCAAGTGTACAGAGCCAGAAAGCAGGTTATTGATTGCCAGAGTGTAGGGAGATAAGAGAATGGCAAATGTGACTGCTTGATGGGTATGAGATTTAATTTGGGGTACTAAAAGACAGTGGTGATGGTTGCATGACATCATGGATATACTAAACACAAGTGAATTGTACAGTTTAATATGGTTAAAATGGTAAATTTTATATTATGTGCACTGTCCACACCCCCAAAAAATAGATGTGGTCATGCTGATGGGCTCTGTAGGTATTCATTATCTTAAAAAGCATACCATTGGTCTTAGGGTATGTATTGGCCATGTGTTTTGCTTTCCCTCACTATAATCTGGCTGAAATCTGTAGCCAACATCCACTTCTCTCAAAGTATAAAAAGAATAAACTGACAGACATATGCTTAAGAGGCTGAGGCAAGAAAATAAATGCAGGTTATTTCTCTTTATCTACAATTCTAACCACACATCCCACTGAACCACCAGCCAGAATGTGAGATATGGATCATCAGCTCTGCCTTGTCTGGGTACAATTTTCTAACAGGTTATTCAGTTGTGGAGTAACTAAATGAGATGGAAGGAAGCGTGTAAGGAAACTTTGGCTCAATGCACCATATTATTCAAGTGTGCTTCAGGAGAATATAACTTAGAAGCAGCTGGTTACATTTAGTAACTTTCCTTATCAGGCTCCATTTCATGGATTGTGTTTTAGGAGAAAAATCTCTTGCCCAGCACTTCATCCACGAATAGGAATCTAAATAATTGTACTAACATGGCCACATCAGGCCCTGCTGAAAGCAATAAAAGTCATGCACTGTAACTAAAACCTAAGGTCTTTATAGTTTTTGTCTAGCACATGGATAGAGGTCAGTTTCTGTATTCACATGATTAAGATCACGTTACTACAATGACATTGTCTGTTTAGGAATCTGTTGCTTATGTATTTTTTTTATTTCTCAACATTATTTTAATTCAGTGTGATCACATCAAGCTCTTACAACATACAAAGTCTGAACCTTGAAGTTCTGGACATTTCTTTTCCATAATTTAAGAAATGCCAACAGGTAGAATATATCAATAACATTTGTTTCCTGACCTCTTAAAATATAAGCAGGTCAAGAAGCTTCAGTCAACCTCAGAGCCTGCATTTCTCCCTTTGGATAAGATAGATAATTGAGAGCATAAGAACAAATAAGTTCATTAGGAATTTTTAAATCATGACACACAAAAGAGTACTGTAAAAAGTATGATACTTAAAAATTAAATGTTTGTTACTGGAATTTATTATGCTGATTTCTAGGATAAATTCAGTAACCAAGTTTATAATAATACTGTTGAGTAAATACAATTTCTTTCTCATCATTTGAAACCATTATTTTCATTGGATAAAATAAATCACCTCCAAATACTCTGGCTTTCTCTCCAGAGATTCAGGCTTTCCTTTGGTTAGCATCATAAAATGTCTACATAAGTGAATGTCATTTGTATAATTTGAATATCTCGTTGACTTCAATATCTCCTGTAGCAAAGAAAAACTGGAAATGTAAAACACTCAAGAGACTATGAGTAAAGAAGAAAACAAGAAGAGTAGAGAAATGAGAAGCAAATGAAACAAAGGAAGAAGGAAAAAATAGAAACTTTAAATGAAAGATAATTTGCATATAGGCAAAGAAGTATCAATTCTGACCCGTCTACTAGAACCAATCAACAATAAAAGAACACTGGTTTTGATTGTGGGTGGAACTTTCGTAAAATTCTTGATATTATAAAACCCCCAAAAGATAATCTGCTTGATGTTTTATACAAAGAACATACAGATAATGTTAACTTAGTACTAAATTTAGCAAATAAAATTGATTGTGATTGATAAAACTCAGAATCTTAGAGTCTAGCTCAAATTACTGCATCATAAATGGGTTTTTTCAGTCACACACCTAAAAGTCAGGAAATTACTTAGATTTAACTGTTGATACCAGGTTAGATAATAATTGTTAGAGACTTAAAACAGCTTCAAAGCTTACCAAGCTTCAATCCCTCAAACCCTCTTCTTCCTCCAGACAGCCCTCAATTTGAAGCTTTAAAATTTGAAAAACAAGCAACAAAATTTACTAATTATGTCGTATAAAATATTTTCAATAAATTCTGAGCCAATTGATCTTTCCCACTGTGTTTCCCAACAAACATTTAGCCAAGATAAGACACCGAAGGAGAAAATAAGAATTAATTTCTCATGTTCTCTAATCCCAACTAATCCCACGGGATTTGATTATGGCATACGAAGAGTAAGGAAGGCCGCCTGTAAAATGCATAAAGTGGTTACTTGGGATGTAAGAGGTTTTAGTTATGGGCCTGCTTCTAGGGCTTCCTCAATGTGAATTATTCTAATTACACAATCTCACTAGAGTGTAATTTTCTCTCCCATGAAACAAACAGGCTCAATTAGGAAGGAATTCTAACTTTAAACTCTAAATAATTTTTAATTAAAAGTATATTTTCCTGTCATGACATGTACATGAAGAAAGCAGGTTAGGAAATCATAAAATATGATCCATTTTGTAAAATTAAAGTGAAAATACATGCAGATTTATATATAGCAACATGTTAATAGTGATTACATAATTTTACAGAAAATTTTTATTTTCTTATTTCATCTACTCATATTTTTTATCTTTATGAATGTATATGTATTCCATTATGGTCATAAAAACAGAAAAGATATTACAAACCATAAAAATTAAATCTTTTTAACACTTATGAACATTAAGTATATATACCCAGGTCATCAAAATTTTGGTGCTTCTCATTTTGGAAAAGTTTAATGTAGATAAGGATTTAACTTCTCTTTCATGCAGAGTCTCAAAATCCAAGACGGGTCTATATGAGCACTCCAGTTTCTAGAACATCAAACAACAATGGAATTTCTCCAGCACAACATCTTGTGCCATCAACATTTTTACTTTTGTTTACCCCATCACCATAATGATAATTTGAAAGCATGTCTTGTGTTAATTTTCCTAGAACACTAGAAAAGATAATGTCTACACTAAGAAACATATTCTTTTCCCCAAAGATAAATAACAATATTGGCTATTGTCAACTGGATATTCAAATAAGTGAACTACATAATGAATACAGAAGTGAGACATTTGTGGGTAAAATTTTTTAGGTTTCCTTGAAATATAATTGATATACATTTAACATGTATGTCTTGATGAGTTTGACCAAATGCATACACTCATGATACCATCACCACAACCAAGATTTAAACATATCCATTATGGGACGGTAAACTTCAGAAGAAAGAGGAAAATGTATTTAATATAGTCTGAGCTATCCAGGCCCTCATTCACTGAGATCTTGAATATGGGAATCAAAACTTTTAGGTCCATCTCTTATGGCTTATGATAAGGAAAAACTGACTGTCAAGGCAGATAGATAATCCTGGCTTCATGACAGCTACAAACTTTGCATTTTCCAAGTGGATGTCCTTAGTTTCTAACTTGACAGAAATCAGACAATATACACCAAGCAGGTCAGGCAGATTACCTCCAGTCCAAAGTGGATACAAGATGTTGGGAGTAAAAACTGTCAGAATCAAGTATCAGAGAAGTTCTAGAAATTCACACTTTCAGTAACATAAATTGGAGATGATCTTGAGTATGCCATAGATAAAATATTGAGAAATCAATCTTAAGCCATTTTAGAATAATTCTCTGAGTGGTTCCTCTGTATTAGAATAATATCCCTACTTAAAGGTATTTTTCTTTCTGAGCAACAGGAGTGTCTCTAAGGCTCCCAACCATGCTAGCTTCTTCTATGGCAGGAGACAAGACAAGGAGAAGAGGCTCATCTTTCTTTAGCACATGGAGCCCTTTTAGTTATGCAAGCTTTACAAAACACTGAGATAAGGATTTAGCTTCTCTTTCATGTGGAGTCTCAAAATCCAAGATGAATCTAGATCAGCACTCCAGTTTCTAGAACATCAAACAAAAATGGAATTTCTCCAGCACAACATCTTGCTAATCTAGCTAACAGCACTAGAGCCCAAGGAAAAGATATTGCATGATCAGTATTCATATTACACTGAATACTGGAGTAGTCAATGAGACATCTCCACTGTGTAAAAAAGAGAATCCCAGAGTATGGCTGTCTCCCTGCTGTTTGTTGCAGTCCCAAAACCTTTCAGTGATGAAAGACTCATTAGCTTCATCTTCCTATGGAGGTGAGCATGAAACTGTAAATCCAAATGACTGAAGCTCTAAATAAGTCATTCTGGAGCACTTCATTTTTCCAGTGATGCTGCCATTGCTCAGAACATCCCTCAGATATATGTTTTAGAATTTTGGAGAAGGAAAAAAATGCATCATGTCTTTATTATCATGCCTTGGTTTTGACACACTATGGAAAACACCTGCTTTGGTCACCAATGTTCCTCAGTTTATGAGGAAATTGTTGTGGGGGAAAAATCAAGTCCACATTCAAACAACAAATGAGTGCTGCCTTTAGATGTTGCAAATATTGGGCTATAGGCCTTTGAATGTCAAGAATATTTTTACATATAGTAACAGCAGCATTACTAGAACAAAGAATGAAATACTGTATCTTGGGATTCAAGCTGAAGGCATGATCCTGCCTCCAATGCATAAGCAAGACAAGTGAAGATAGAGAGTAAGGAGATTCTGTCCTTACCCACTTGTGCAGGACTGCAGGTGAACACCAGGTCCCCAGCAACCAGAACTCAGACTTTCAAAAGGCATAATAATCTAGCTAACAGCACTAGAGCCCAAGGAAAAGATACTGCATATAGGCAGGTAAGCATAAGAAGCAGCTGGTGCCAGATACCTCTTCATTCAGAAAGTCTGCTAATAGACTGATAAGCCCCAGGGACCAGGATAGACAGATGGAGTTCAGGCCAGGGCTTCTGACCTCAGGGAAAGGGACTGGTCAGAACAAGGAAGCCAAAAGGATCAAAGCAGAAACCCAGTCCTTTGTGATCTAAACAAAAGAGACTGAGGGAAAGCCGGGCCTTGCCTGAATATGGAGGGAGTTCAGTGGCCATTTCCCAAAAGTGGGTGCCATGTGAGAGTCCAGTGGATTGAAATTCATCAGATCCAAGCCTTGGACAGTAACCAATATTAAATCTCTTTCAAGGAAGTACTGAGACTTTTGAAACCTTTATATTGTCAACTAGGACTGAGGTGCAAAAGAGCTGGTAGGCAAGGTGAGATGGATGGGGGAGCTGAGATATTTGGAAACATTGATGAAAGAAATTGATCAAGATAGAAATGAGACATAAATAGCCCTGCTTGGATGCCCAAGGTCACTCCCTGAGGACATAATACTCATATAAACTCTGATAGGTTTATTTTAGAGCATTTATCATTGTATTTGCAAACTTCATTTGAAAAGTGCTGAGCTTCCTTCCCCTTCTAAGTTTATTGTCCTTAGAAGGATGCTATTGAATTCCATTGATTACTGGGATTTGCCAATCACTTTTTTTTTTAATTCAACTATCCAATTTTTGCAGGGTTGAAACCAGACCGTGGTTTTCAAAGAGCAGACAAATTGAGAACAGACTATATTCTAAACTCCCCCACGTTCTGGTTTCATTACATTTTTGAAACCCAAATCAATTTTATGAAAAGAGTTGATAAAACTGGTCATAATTCTTAGCAAACCTAACCAAGTTAGAACTTTAAGTTGGCGTGAATTCAGCTTTAATTGGGGGTGCAGTGCTAGTAGCAGAAGTGAAACTAAATGGGTGCAAATGTGTGGAATTGAAGAGGAGGAAAATATCATTATTATTATTATTGTTATTAAGTGATAAATTTATTAACCCAACTCTATGAGCAATGAGTGGTAAGAAAATATTTCCAGATCTAAAACCAAAAAATTCCTCTAAGATCATAATTCTAAAATAACTTTTCTAATTAAGTTCAAACTTTCCAAGAATATGCACTCCGTATCTGAAACTGAGCCTTGAGAAATTTCAAACTAAAAGTCATTGTAAAATGTCTGTATAAAAATTATGTTTTCACAGTGGAACTATAGTGTAATCATTATCAGCAGTAACTGGGTACAATTCTGAGATGAGAGACAAAGGGTCTTTCGGACCAAAAAAGAGAGGGGGGAGATAGAGAGCAGAGAAGGAGGGAGGGAGTCAATAGGTAGGAGGGAGGGAGATAGGAGAGTGGGAAGGAGAAAGAGAGAGAAAGATTGAGAAAGGGAGGGAGGGAAGGTAAGAGAGAAGAAAAGGAGGGGGAGAAAGGAAGGCAAAAGGGAGAAGTGAGGGACAGGCAGAGTCTCAGCCTCAGAACTACCGACATTTGGGGACAATATGGAATTAGACATGTCTGCATTTTGTT
This sequence comes from Galagoides demidoff, assembly GCA_963574575.1. Lineage (NCBI taxonomy): Eukaryota > Metazoa > Chordata > Mammalia > Primates > Galagidae > Galagoides > Galagoides demidoff. The sequence goes on from CAUYQV010109030.1 coordinate 32,204, forward strand.
AGGGGACATGTCTCTGAAGAAAAATGGGAAGGGAGATGAGGAAAGCTAGGAGAACCATCAGACCGTGATGTAAATTTTACCCCCAAATGAAGGACAGAAGGAAGGAAGGGTAGATGCAAGTCATCCAGACCTCAACGCAGTCTGAAAGTCTTGGCAAGACTATTGGGGGTTTGAGCTGAGAAATCCTGCCATGCTCTGTCACTGGCAGGGAGCAGCCATGGGAAGCAAGACCTCAGCATACACAGGATGCATAAATCGGATGTCTGTGTCCCCCTAAAATCCATATTTAGAAACCTAATCCACAGTGTGATAGTATTTGGAGGTGGCGTCTTTGGCAAGTGATTAGGTCACAAGGGCACTGCCCTCATGAATGGGATTAGTGCCTGATAAAAGAGGCCAGGGAACTCCCTCTCTTCCTTCCATCATGTGAAATCACAGAGAGAAGATGGCTGTCAACAAAACAGGAAGTGCTTTGATCTTGAATTTCCCAACCTCTAGAATAGTCTCTCTCTCTTACAGAAATAAACGTTGGTTATTTAGAAGTCATTGAGTTTGTGGTACTCTGATACAGCTACTTGAATGGCCCAAGACAGGATGATCGATGCTGCTAGACCCTTGGTCCAGTTCACTCCTCATAGTGAGGAGTCTGTGAGGTTCATGCTCATGGATGCCTTATCACCCCTAGTGCCACGCGGAGCCATTTCTTCCTCCACATACCTTCAGGGGGCACCTCTAGGACATTCCTGGAGGTCTTTATTCCTGAGGGAAAACTTAGAAGAGAGAGATTAATGGGATGAACAATGCCTATCTCTGCAATTGATCTCAAGGCCACAGCTGGTTCTCCTCCTCTCAGTCTTCCTCTATGCATATTAAACTCCTTACCCTCATCCTCAACTGTCATCTCAGAAGTTCTTGGTGGCTTACTTGCTGGTGTGACCTTAATTCCTGAGGGATCTGAGCCTTTGATACCACACTTTTCACAGTTCTGGGTTGTTACACATGTTCGTTCACAGTTGCAATGGGGCAAGAATACTGGAGAGCACCAGTGAGATTAGCCCATATCACAAAATCCCAAAACCAGACATGCTGATGTGGCTGTGGAAAAAAGGGAACACTTCTACACTGCTGGAGGGATTGCAAACTAACACCACCAAAATATCTTGATATTTTATCTCTAGAAAGTAAATAAATCCAAAGTCCTATTTAAAAGCAGCAAGTATCTGTCAATTATTTTAAAATACTTACC
>CAUYQV010109031.1:0-51935 GCA_963574575.1 Galagoides demidoff
CTCTGCTCAGGGGCCTTATATAGGTGTAATAGCTTAGCTGTGATTGGTCTATAAAATGGACCAATCAGGAGCAGGATTGAAAATGGACCAATCAGGGATGGGCACCAGTGTTTTCCCTTGATTGGCAGGTCCTCCAGCGCCTCTCTACTGGAACCTCTGGGGGAAGAAAGCTCCCCTGCTTGCTCCAGCCTGCCGGTTTTTTTCCCGGCTGCTGTCACCAAGACAAGGTGGCAGGTCCCCTCCCCAGGCCCTAGTCGGCTCAGCTGGCTGGGGTGCCACTTTTCCAGTATCATAATGATGGTTACAGTTTAGGTCATGGATACAGTTTAAGTAATTATGGTTACAGTTTAGGTCATGGACACAGTATAGGTAACGATGGTTACAGTTTAGGTCATGGACACAGTATAGGTAACGATGGTTACAGTTTAGGTCATGGACACAGTATAGGTAACAATGGTTACAGTTTAGGTCATGGATACAGTTTAAGTAACAATGGTTACAGTTTAGCTTATGGATACAGTATAGGTAACAATGGTTACAGTTTAGGTCATGGACACAGTATAGGTAACGATGGTTACAGTTTAGGTTATGGATACAGTTTAAGTAATGATGGTTACAGTTTAGGTCATGGATACAGTATAGGTAACAATGGTTACAGTTTAGGTTATGGATACAGTATAGGTAATGATGGTTACAGTTTAGGTCGTAGATACAGTATAGGTCACAATGGTTACAGTTTAGGTCATGGACACAGTATAGGTAACAATGGTTACAGTTTAGGTCATGGATACAGTATAGGTAATGATGGTTACAGTTTAGGTAGGCAGGCTCCCACCATCTTTTGTCCATAGGAGGTGGGCTGGGCCGTTCCCAGAGTCAACTCTCGGGAGAGGGAGGGAGAGGTGAGTTTTAAACAAACTTCAGTTGTTTAAAAATTTTAGGGGGCACAAGTTTTGTAGTTGTTGCATGGATGAATTATATCATGCTAAAGTGAGAGTTTTCACAGTACCTGTCACGAGAATAGAAATTTCAATATGTAATCTACAAACTGTAATTTAGGGTAATGTGTAAATAAAACAAATGATTGTTCCTATGAATTCTAGAGACACTGCTTCAAAGGCTATAATAGGGATATAGGATCTTCATCCTGTAAACTCAAATTGATAAATTTATCCCCAAAATCATTATGAAATACTCCAAAAGAGCCCTTGTTTTGTATTTCTGAGAAATTGGGAATGACTGCCAGATACAGTACTCTCCCAAAACCTTTTCTATTGTTTTCCTTTCCACACTTTTAGTTATGTACAGTCAATCCCAGTCTAAAAATATTCAATGAAAAAATACAGAAATCAACCACTCATCAGTTTTGAATTGTGCCCCAACATTCTGAGTGATGTGGTGGAATCTCCTGACATCCCTCTCTGCCCCCACCCACGTGTGAATTATGCCTTCATCTCGTTTATGCAGCATGAATATGCTACTTGTTCAGTACAAGGTGACTGTGTGTGTAGCACTTTGTAGTATCTGCAGGTGACCCTCTTGGAATATCTCCTTAGATAAAGGAGAGACACTGGATAAGGAAACCATCCTTTGTTCTTGACTAAACATCTACATGGCCATTCACATGCTTGAAAGTGAGTGTTTTGGACTCTTTTAAATTACTCAGGAAACACATATACATATATACACTTAGTAATATGTGTGGGTGTATATGTATACATATATATTCAGTTGATAGAAAAACTGCTTTTTGAGATACAGAAATCTATATTCTATTAGCTCAAAAGAAAATAATAGAAAGGGAACACATGGAATTTCTGTGTTATCTTTGTCAATTTTAATCTTTTTTCACTCAATGAAATGTTTCTGAGCTGGGCACAGTGGCTCATGTCTGTAATCCTGCACACTGGGAAGCTAAGGCAGGTGGATCCTTTGAGATTAAGAATTTGAGACCAGCCTGAGAACAGTGAGACCCTGTCTGTATTAAAAATAGAAAAAAGCTAGGTGGAAGTCATTGCGAGTGCCTGTAGAACCAGCTACTCAGGAGGCTAAGAGGATCATTTGAACCCAAGAATCTGAGGTTGCTGTGAGCTAAGATGATGCCATGGCACACCACCCAGTGTTACAGAGTGAGACTCCATCTCATAACAGAAAAATGTTTCTGGAAAATAAGATAAAGATTTAGTGTTTTCATGGAGAGTAAGAAACTGTTTTTTAGAAATAAAAGACATATTATTTTAATTTATTAGTGTTATACTGATAATGTACTATCATTATATGTAATTATGATAATGTAATTATTTACAGTACTTAATAGTTTCAGATATTTAGTTATTCATCCTATTCATGTATGTATAATTAAGGCTTTAAAGAAATAAAATCTTTTCTTTATAAACAACATATCTAAATATCTGAGTGACTGATAATCATTATGTTTGTAATGGATGTCCATTAATTATGAAAACATTTGTCAAAATTTATTCTATTTTTTTGATAAGGGCCAAAGACCACTGTTATTAAGCCAACTTTCCCCAAAGGAAGAAAAATATTTCAATTATATCAATTTACATATTTTCTGATACTTAGAAACTCTATCTTGCCAGTTACTTCCAGTTACTTTTCTTTCAAAGGTCTAATATAAAAATTAGAAGGGAAATTTTAAGTCATAAAGGTTAAGTCATAATTTCACATGAAAGGGAAGCCAAGTTGCAGGAGGGAGTCAAGCAGGTGTGCCCAAACCTCCCCACTCACTACCCATAAGAATCTGTCTTCATCTCACAGAGCTGCCTTTCCTCTAGGTTAAAATGGGGAATATTCTGTCTGCAATTAATTAATAGTGGTAAAGTATCCAACCTTATATATGATAGCTAATAGGTACCCAATAAATCCTAAATTACTTCCCATTTTTCTCATGGAACCTTTGATTATTTTATCTTATCACATAATTTAAACATACTATGTATGTATATATTATTTATTTATTTATTTATTGCATTTTTTGGCACAGGCTGGGTTTGAACCCTCCACCTCCAACATATGGGGCTGGTACCCTACTCCTTTAAGCCACAGGCACTGCCCCATGTATATATTATTTTATATTTTATTTAAACGTACTCTTCATACTCTATCACATATTAACCTAAAGGGCTACGATGTGTTTTACATGTATGGTAGGAAATTATTTCATGGATTTCAACAAATAGTTTAATCATACATAAAAAGTGTATAGTCACTCATTTACTATAAAAGCAAGTGTAATAATAATTATTTTCATGAAAGAAAATTTTGTGTTGTGTATTCTCATGAAAGTGAAATTATTTTATGAGAAGCTATTTTTAAGCCAAAATATCTTTTTATTTTCAATATGTTATGTTGGCCTTATTCTTCGCATTAATCTCATGCATACCACTGCCAAATATGGTGAAACATATGCTTAGTTTTGACCCAAACATAGGTATCAGAAGAGTTCCAAGCTGGCAAATAATGACATTGAGATGTTGCTACATGGTATAAAATTAAAATACTTATACTTTTACATGCATATAGATACACATAACGCATATTATTTGATAGATTATGTGTTTAGTGTATTTGATGACTAAAGTGTGGCTTAGAATGCCTATTATTTCTAAACCTCGCAGAAATTCCGTGGAAAGGTATTTTTGTTCATATTGAAGACAACTAACGCTTAGAGATTGTAAGTAATTCATCAGTGGTCACATAGCAACTCATTGTGGCAAATTTATTCTTTGGCCCCAGATCTGACGTACCCTGCCACCGAGATCCTCACACACTCTTAGGCAACACGTTTTTCAAGTATTTTTTTTTTTTTTTTTTTTTTGCGAGAGAGAGAGAGAGAGAAAGATAATGTGCTCTTATAGAACTGTCCTAGAAATGATTCCAGGTCAGATTGCGTTAAATTAATTAAAGGAGTGTTGCACTAGTACTGATAATTTGGGGAAAAGTATAGAATGGGGAAAAAAGGGTTGTTTTTGAATACGTAATACATTTTTGACTACCTTTTATGGGGCAGATAATTTAAAAATAAGATTAATACTGCACATGGTCGTCAGTGGATAATTAATGGAACATATTTCCAAGCAGAGGTTACGACTAAGGAAAAGGGACCTAGTGAGGAAGGATAGTAAAGGAAGGAGGCTGTGAAGAAAGTTGTGATATAAAAAAAAAGACTAGGTAGTTAGCTTAGAAAATAGGCCTGAGCATTGTAATCTGAGTTGTTCCTAACAGTGGGGAACGCCAGAACTGATTAAAGGAACATGAGGCTTAGGACAAGAAAGCTGATTAAGAGAAAATTATAGTAATTAAACATGAACTGGGCCTTTACCAGACATTATTCTTTTTGAAAGAAAAGAATGTATTTGGGCAACACAAACTGGTCAGGCTTGGGCAAAGCCTAAAATAAAGTGTTGGTTTGTCTCTGCCAATTAAGCAAATGATTTAACTATGATCATTTTCACACCTACTAGTTTGGAAGTATATGAATCTCATTTTTATGTTTTATAACAATGTATCCTAAATGAAAATATGACCAATTAAATATAGATAGAAAATGAAAAAATTGGAAATACTTTGACATTATTTTGGTGTTTTTCTTAGACATTCTTATATGTCCTAGAAAAATGTGTATCCTTTACATTCATTTGCATGAAATTTCTATATATCTGACATATCTGCTACCTTCTAAGAGATGCCCTCTGTCCTTATGAAGTCATAGTTAAGGGAGAATGTAGATCACAAATAAATACTTATACTGTAACACAAATTTTATGTTATTAATAAGGAAAGAAGGCACAATGATTTGTACAGTGAAGAGGGAATGCCCGTCACTGCCTAGCAGCTTGATGAAGTTGATCAAAGCGAAACCCTTTACACTAGATTTTGTCAGAGAACTGAGCAGAGAAAACTGATGGGCTATTCTGGGCAGAGGAAACAGGTGAATAAAGGCATGAAACAAAGGATGTGGCCTCCTGAATGATACATTTTATATCAGTGGGATGGGCTAGCAAAAGCATTGGGAGATAAGCCACAATGTTAAAAATGTTGCAAGTCAGGTAGTGATGCATAGATCCCCTTATTCCTTTACTATGCACCAGAAGTACTGGCTCCTTTCCATTTAAATCCACTGTCTGAATTTGAATCTGACCCTAGAATGATTGCATCTAACTGGCTTTAGCTACATGGCTTTGGATTCACCATAGTGACTTTCAAAAACAAATTTACAAGGTCTGGCGATTGCATTTGTGAACTTGCCACCCTGCGCTTACGTTGGCAGCACTGTACCAACATCTCATTATGGGTTCATAGCCTTGGTGCATCAGTGTTTCAGAGCTGCCTGTGTGTCGAAGTGTGGCAGTGTCCTACTGAGTAGCAGTCATTATTGCTGTCGCCTGTTTTTCTGTGTCATCTCAATAATGTCAGAGATTGACTAAGAGCAACAAACAAACATTAAATATCTTGTTAAACTTGTGGAGAGTGGGAGCAAAATCAGAGCCATGCTAGTCCAAGCTTTGAGGGATAATGACATGAAGAAAGCAGGGAAGAGAAAGCAGCTCTGATGGAGGAAGGTCCAGGCAGCCAGTAATGAGCAGAAGTGATGAAAACGTAGCAAAAATTCATTGTGGATCAAAGTCGTCAGCTGCCTGAGAAGCATAGCAGACAAGTAAACATCAGTCGAGCCACTGGAAACCCCAGCTCATGCAGCACGTCTGTCAGGAGTTTATAGCCAGTAATCAAATAACTGGATTGGGACACCTCCCCTGCTCACCTGATCTACCTCCCATGATGTTTTTCTTTACCTGAAGATAAAGGAAATACTGAAAGGAAGACATGTTGGTGACAATCAGGACTTCTAGGGTAACACAATGACAGCTCTGATGGCCATTCCGGGAAGTTCCAAAATTGCTGTGAAGGGTGGACAAGGTGCTAGGGTCAGTGCGATTTCCTTTGAAGGTGACAGGTGATGGTCAGCAGTGGGGATGGTGGCCCTTTTTCTAAGGTGAGTTCCCACATGAAATTTTCAGTCCTCATGGTTTTTCATCTCCTTGTTCTAATTTTTTTAAGGTCTCTTACAGGATTCCATCTAAAACCTTTAGTCAAGTAAATGAGAATTTTCATCAGTTATTACCTCATCATATCAATATCTAAAATTTTCAGTCATCGCCAGGTACTTTTCTCTTTTTTATTCTCTCTCTCTATTCATATTACACACACACATATACACACAGAATATATATATATGTATATATATATTCTACAGTTTCATATTTTCACACAAGCCCGTCAGCTCTTCATTTTTTCTCACTATGGTTATGTGCAAACAGGTCTATATGTTTTTATGGTCTAAAAACCTGCTGAACTCCCATGGACTCCTTCACTGTTTTACCCACTGCGGCCCTGCAGTTCCTGCCCCTTCTTCCAGGTCTCGTGGACATTTCACACAGCTTTGTTTCTTCACAGATCACTTTGTTTGCTATTTTTCATAGCACCCACCTACACCATAGCATATACACTCACCAACACCTGGGAGCCACATATTATTTCCTTATATCAGTACCAAACCAAAACTGAACTCTAAAGAAAGCTTTTCACTAAGCAGTTATCTGAGGAAAAATAAATGAGGAAGTGTGGATGTGAGGTTTTAGTCAATGAATGATTAGCTAAAACATTTGACAAGATTAGTTTTATGATAAAATTAGCCATAGATAGATAGATAGATAGATAGATATGTACAAAATTTTGTTTGCAATATGTGATGGCTATTGTGAATTCATTTGGTCAGTACTGACTCAAACCAATACTAATTCTTGTACCACCTTGCCTAGAAAATTAAGATCTGCATTTCCAGCACCTGTAGTGCAGTGGTTGTGGTGCCAACCACATATACCAAGGGTCATGGGTTTGAACCCAGCCCAGGCCAGCTAAAACAATGATGACAACTGCAACAACAACAAAAAAATAGCCAGGTGTTGTGGCGGGCGCCTATAGTCACAGCTACTTGGGAGGGAGGCTGAGGCAAGAGAATCTCTTGAACCCAAGAGTTTGAGGTTGCTGTGAGCTGTGACGCTACAGCACTCTACTGAGAGCGACGTACTGAGACTCTGCCTCAAAAAAAAAAAACCATGTGCATTTCCCAGACTGTGTTACTGGAACAGTTCCATTTGGAATTTAAGTTTCTCTACTCGGTATACTAGAAGGAGGCTGTGCAGAATTGGCTTGTTTATGGAGTGAGGCAGACCAATTTGCTGCTGGGATTATATTTCAGGTAATATGATTCTCGAGCAAGTTGCTGCGGTGACTTTGGCTAAAGTAGCTCCATCAGGGGCCCAGTTTTGTGGTGCAGTTTTGGGACTTTATGGAAGTCCAATTTATGGGCTGTTGTTTTAGCTCCATTAAAGATTCTGTGAGCTAGCTACACAGCTTAACACATAAACACTTTCCTTTGTAACTAGCTACAAAGAATTTCTTTCTGTATAACTAAGATCTCTAGCCAATGAACAATGTAAACAATAAGATGAGAGTAGCAGGTAATGGGACAGCAGACACTGAGACAGGATGTGAGTGCCTGAGCACAGACACAGCTGACGGCTGTAGACAATGTTGGTGGGAATGGGGATTCTTTGAGAAACAGCTGTGAAATAGAGCTATGACTCTAACAAAAAAGAACATGAAGGGAAGATGTAAAAGATATCAGATCATGATGATGCCATCAACTTAGAAGGAATTCCAAGAAAGAGCAGATATTTGGGGAAAAGTTACACTATTATTGGCACACTATAAAGTTAGAATATCAGAAAGACATCTAGCAGAAATGGACAGCTAATATTAAAGATAGATTTTTGAGGATGAAAATGTGGGTGATTCTGGGAGGGTTGAAAGTGACCTTTATCTATACTATACAATCTACTACAAATATTCCTGTACCCCGAACTCAATGACAGATACTAGCAGGCAGTGATTTTATACACCTAAATGTACATCTAGACACATCCACTGGAAAATCAAGTGAATTCTATTTGTGTGAATTTTTTGCTTTCTATTATCTAAGTAGGTCTGGATAGAGTTGCTTCACATTAATAGACAATAGAAAAATACATAAAACTTAAATTACTTATTTATAACATTTTGGGATCCTTTGGGGTTTTTCTCTTCAATTTTTTTTTTTTTTTTTTTTTAGTTTTTGGCCAGGGGCAGGTTTGAACCCACCACCTCCAGTATATGGGGCTGGTGCCCTACTCCTTTGAGCCACAGGTGCCCCCCTTTTCCTCAATTTTCATCTTTTAACATTTTTCAGTATTTGATTAAATTGTTAAAAATTTCTCCAGGTTAATAATTACTTCTAAACTATAAAATCATTTTCAGTAAAATATTTGGAAGTGACCAGAAAATGAATTGACCCAAAATAATTCATATGTTATATTTAAAAATATGGATCTAATTTAAGTCTGTAAAAGAAGTGTCTTTTTCTATTTTTCACATGATTATTGCCAAATAATGTGTGTATATTTAAGACTAAAAGTGCTTTTTAAATATATTATTTCTAGGAGGTCGGGCATGGTGGCTCATGCCTATAATCCTTGTACTCTGGGAGGCTTAGCCAGGTAGGTTTCTGAGCTCACAGGTTCAAGACCAGCCTATGCCAGAGTGAGACCCTGTCTCTAAAAATAGCCAGGCATTGTGGCAGGTACCTGTACTCCAAGCTATGTGGGGGGGCTGAGGCAAGAGAATCGCTTGAGCCCAAGAGTTTGAGGTTGTTATGCGCACTCTATTGAGGGCAACAAAGTGAGAGTCTTTCTCAGAATATATATATCCAATTTCTAGGGTCCCTTTAAGAGTAGATGGTAATGTCATTTATCTAAACATTGGAGGGAAAAAGAATCATCTTAATAACATTTTTAGGTAAGGAATGCATTTAAGAATCCTTATACTGGTGAATTAAGTCCCAAATGATACTAAGACACAGCACATATAACAACAGAGAAACAGAAGCCCTTACTATATGAACTCAATGGAGTATTCAATATCTAGTGCATTTTGTGGTGTTTAAGTTATAAAAAGGTAAGATTTTCAGTGAAACACAGGACTACCAGTGAATAGGAGGGAGGGAGATCTGAAAACAAGAACCGGTTTATAGATGTACTGTGATTACTCCTTTGCAAAACAAATCACTTTTTATGTGGTGTCTTAAATTACAAAAGTGAATTATCTTTTCCCATCTCTAAGGTGGTTGTTTCCTGGAGATAAAATCCCCTTAAACATGTTAACTATTTAACAAGTCCTGTGTCCATGATTTCTGTTTAGTTAAAAACATATGTATTGATTACCAAATGCTGATGAGATTATTTTAAACTCTTCTCATTCTGCTAAAATGGTTATAGAGATCATATGCTGTTTTCACAATGATGATATATTACTGTGTATCATTAGTATAATGTATGCAAACCCGATTAGTTTAGTAGTTGAACCTCTGTGAATTTCAGGCAAACATGTTTTAACTTTATATGTCCTATTTTATGCTTCAAAAGATAGCATCATTCTTATTTTATTGTCTAGCTATAAGTAGTGCAATACTCATTCCTTGTTTAGTGATATTTTCTTAGTGCTTAATTCCATGAAAATACCAAGGCTCTGTTCACATCCTCAAGTTCATTAATCCTGTTCCAGTTATTCTTCCGCATTTCATCAGGGAAAATTATGCCAATTCTTTGTAAGTTCGGTGTTCCCTTAATTGAATCTATCATTTATGAGGTTGGGCAATTAAGTTCATGAACTGCTCGTAGAAAAAGTGATTTCCAAGGATCACTATGGTCACTTTGAGGGACTCGCCATGGGAAGTTTTGCACTGATGCCAAAGCCTAGTTCATCTTTTGAGGCAATTTTGGAACTTCCTGGACTGGCCATCAGAGCTGTTGTTGTATGATGTCTGACCATGTAGTTTGTGAACTTATTCTAAATACAGTGTTTACAGAAATGTGGTACTTAGTACTTTTTGTAGGATAAATTCCTGAACTTATGTGTCTGAGCACGTGCAGCATTGTTTTACAAAACTTTAAATTCTACGAAAACATAAATGTAATATATAATATATATATATGTCATCCTTTTCAATTTTCCTAAGACCTTTAGCATCCAAATATTAAATGTTGTTTAGAATAAAAAATAGTTCACTTTATTTTGTGTACATAAACTCTGCATCACACTCACTCATAAACAAAGCTCAAGAAGGAAAAATTCCCTAAGTGTATAAGTGGTAATGTTCGACAGTTTGCTCCATACTAGACAGCAGGAACTTGTTTCAAAACGTCATGCCATGGAAACTAAAATTCCATGTCTATTTTTACATTGTTTGGGCCTAATTTCATTGATAATTGTCCTTCTATATATAGACATACCTAAATCTACCTCTAACTGGACCGATGTTTATATGAGTCTAAAGAGAGAGGGTTTAAGTGCATCTAAATCAGGACCTGGAATACTAAGATGAATGGGCCTCTTGGGCCCCCAGGTCTGAGTGATACGGGCAAGTAAAATATAGTGCCTCAGTTCCAGCTATGAAAATTAAAAAAAAAAATCATCATAATGGGCAGCACCTGTAGCTCAGTGAGTAGGACGCTGGCACCATATGCCAGAGTTAGTGGGTTCAAACCCAGCCCTGGCTAAAAATGCCAAAAAAAAGGAAAAATCATCATGCCTTATTAATTCCATTGTTATGAAGATTAAAGGTTAAATATGACAAAGTGTTTAATAATATTCTGGCATATGCTGAATGTTTGTAAGTCTTTTTTTATTATTAAATGATAGCTATATACATTAATGCAAACATGGGGTACAGTGTAGTGTTTTCATATACAATTTGAAATATTTTCATCAAACTGGTTAACCTAGACTTTGTGTCATTTACTTAGTTATTGTGTTAAAACATTTATACTCTAGTTTTAGAAAAGTTCACTTGTACCAATGTTTGTAAGTCTTACCTGTTAGGGAAGCCTTTCTCCCTCCCTATCTCACCCCCAGTCTCTCTCTGTCTCTCTATGTCTCTCTCTCCTTTACTCTCTTTCTCTCCATCTTATCTTAAAATGAATTCTTATGTCAAGATTTTGTTGAGAATGCCAAACTCATTCTGTGAATAACACTTACACACTTGTTTAGGACAGATACTCTTCCACAACCAACCTTAAGTGGTGCCTACATCCTGTTTACTAAAGGGACTGATAGTCCTTAACCGTGTGGTTCAGAAAAAAAGTTTCAATCCTACAGGTAACCTCTGCTGCTCCATTTCTTCTTCTTTACATTATAAGGCCCACCTAGCTGTGCCCAGTCTTGGCGTCAAACTCACGTAATTAATCTTGGCTTTTTGCTTATTCACGTGCCAACAGCATCAATTGCTGGCCACTCATGTAACACCACATTCCTCTCTATACAGTTCTCAGATGATTTTAAAATAATTCAGCCATTCCATATGTACGTATCATATGAGAAATTTTGTGACAAGACATTTCAATTTTTACATTATGTGGCTTTTGCCAATTTTAATTTTATCATAGCGTGTTTTCATGCTATCAATGAAAGTTGACCTTTTAGTAATTTTGTAAGAGATTTGTTGAGACATGAGTCCAATATTACCCATGACTATAGAATTTCTTTCCACAAGGGGAAAAGGAAAGAAAACAAGATGTCTAACCAAAAATAGGAAATTTGGCATTCTTTTCTCTGGAAGTGAAAAGAGTTCTTTTCATAAATAGAATTTGGAGAAGACTTTTATTTTCATGCCATAGTGCCAATATAAAGATCTGAATTAAAGAAAATTAAAATGATTCTTGATTAGCCAAAGCCGATTTCCAAGGGGGGGAAAAAAAACTTCCTTAAGTATGTGAGAGTTTTTCAGTGCATATTTAGTTTTTCAGAAATAAAAATATTGAGCACTGGCTGAAAAAAATAGTTGACATTTTAAGTGAGACTTTTAATTAAAACATACACACATGCACACATATAAATTTCTTTCCCCAAGGAATTCTGAAGATGCATTTTTAAACTTTTTAAATTAATGTGGACAATCTTCATCTGATAATGTCATATACTTAAATAAGGTAGTGATAAATGAGAAAGAGAAAACTAAACAAAAGGCAGTATTATTAAAACTGCACATTTATATAACTCTTAAATTATTAATTGTTGTGTTCTCTTTACCAGTCATTCTGGAATGACTCAGAAACCATAAACACCTGATCCTTCAGCCGTGGTCTGTAGAGACAAATCTGTATTCTAAGGGCCAGTGGAACTTATGAATTGGAGGAGAAGTCTGCCACCCATGCCTAGGGGCTTACAAAATGTTAAAGGGAAAAAATTTTAGTTCATACATATTTTTTCCTGGAACAAAGGATAGATATAGCATTGTTCACCTAAATGTGGAAGATTGAAAGTCTGTCTCCTTGTATCTCCTTACAATCCTTCTGCCACAATCAGCACACTGACAGCAATGGTATGATGTTGAACTTGATTTGATGAAAAGAATTTCTACTTTCAGAAAAGCTCAGCTGAAAGGTGGACGTTAGCTTCTTCTGTTTATGCTCCTATCACTCTTTGTTCCCTCATCTTTTCATCTTCTAAAGATTCCTAATCTCTTGAATTAAACTTTCCCCCTCCAATCTGCACTTTTTTCCCCTGATAAAGACCTCATTCATCTATAATTTCATCCAGTGTTACCAATGTCAATATCACTTTGCTTTCTTTTCCTTTTTCCAAACTAATGGAACCAAATACCCCAATGTCGACTGGTCAAACTCATCTGCCATGCATACTGGGCATGCTCAGGAATCCACAGAAATCTTTCGTCATTTCTCTATTTAGTTGTTTTGTTAGCAATGCAGCTCCTTATCCTGTTCTCTACAACAAAGAGATAAATTATATGTGAATAATATTTATACAATTAAGTATGCAAAATGAACCTTTACAAATTAGTTATACTCAGCAGTGTAGCTCATAACTTTAAACTTCCATTTTTCCACCATGAATGTAACCATAATATTAATCTATCTTTTACTAGACCCAACAGCCCCATGACCAAGGCCCCCACTCTGACTTTCATGCATGCCTGCCTCTCTGAGTTGTGCTCTCATGATCCTTAACACATGCCATTTGTACCACATCCTTCTGGTGGGGGGTCTATTCTCAATTGCTCAGCCCCCTGGAGAGCAGATCAGCTCTGTTGGTCTCTTATTTATCACTTCAGGGAACAGGGTAAATATTGAAGTATTCTTTATAAACTTGGTGTACCTGGACTCTCTCTCTGCTAGGTCCTTGGTCTTGGAACTTTGAAAAATGAGTCCATTGACCACTGCGAGTAAGAGGATAGATTTTATTGATAATTTGATAAGGGGAGATAAAAGCAGCTGGTGCGGCAGAGCAGAGCTCCTGAGTGAGGGGCCCATCTGGGCCTTCTGCCTGGGCGGTGACATGCTGCTTTCTCACCCTGCGGGTGGGGGTGGGGGGTGGGCACTGGAGTATGCCAGGGCCTGTGGGCGGAAGTTAATTTTAAGACTACCATTGTGCAGGAATGAGGGTCCCTGTGCAGGGAGGGAGCTTAGGTGGAGCACTAGTCTAACTACCTCTGATGCACCTGCTTGGGCCCAGAGATTGTGGTCTGTGTCCTTCTAGAGGTACGGGGGTCACGCATTAATTCTCCCAGAAAATGAGGACTGTGTCTATTCCTGAGCTGAGGGGGGCATGGAGGGAGGAACCTGCATCGCCAGGACCTATGGGGAACTTGACCCACGGAATCCACCCCATTTATTTTCTCACAGTTACAGATGCCATATCTTTGTTTTTGAACCAAAGTTTGTATTGAACACGACTTCCAAATCCATCATGTACAAAGAGTCTTAGAAATCCCATCAAACACTCTGGCTTTTTGTACGAGTCTTTCTCCAGGAGTCTGTGCTTTTTTCCTGTTAACTCTTTTGATCCAGAAACCACCTTTCCTTTAGCCTGGTCGCTAATCCGTGGAAGTGTGGAGTCCATCCTCCACTTCACACAAATGTATACGTCCTGGGGTTTTGAGGAGCGATCTCTGGATAAAAAAGGGGATGTCAGAGTACAGACAAATATCTCTTCTAACTAAATAATCAGTAGTTTAATAGTTCACTATTATCAAACATTTCTCCAGGTGGAGACACAAAGACGCATTTCATGCTCACATTCTCCGCTGGGTTCGTTGCGCCTGTTTCTCCGTGGTGCTTACTCAGACGGAGGCTCCGAGTTTCTGGATTCACATGTCTCCTGCTATTCTACTTCCTCATCCATGGCATTTTTAATCTCCTCTAGTGTTAGAGAAAAATGACTCTCTATGAAGATGCCTGCATCTCACTTTCTTATGCTTAACCTTTGGCTTGAACTATATATAAAACTGTTTTGTTTTATTTGATTCCTTTGTTTTCTTATAACACAGCTGAAAATTCAGACCTAGCTATTTGGACAATTCTGTCTCTCTTATGTCCAAATGTGATTATTTCTCATCCAACCCCCAGGCAGAAACATAGCACATCATTTTGAGGTTTTTTTTTTTTTGGAAGATTTTCTCGTTCCTCTTAGACCGCATCAGATGTCATTTCTGGGAGCGTTCTCAGCCTGACATTATCCCATCGTAGTAATATTCATCACATTGCAGGCATTAAACCTCCACCTGCTGTTTCTCTCTCTTGCCCAGTGGCCTGTAGATGGTTTGTAAGCAGAGACTACAGATTTATTTCCTTGTTTTCTAAAAGTTTAGGCGGTACCTGGCCTTTCCTTGTAAACGTTTTGAAATGTATTTAAATATTTATTAACAGAATTAATTGACCTCTTTGAATTTGCAAGGGCAGTCGCGTGTCTGGAGTATTTGGAGAACCCTTATTCTTACTCTCTATAAGTATCAAGAAATGTTGTGAATATTCTGTCATTGGAAGTTTTGTACAACTAGTCTTTAAAATGGTACATTAAGCAGCAGGGTATCTATTTACTTAAATAAGCAATCTAAAAATATTTTAGATCTCACCATAAACAAATTCCCTTGCTGTTAACAGCTTTTGGGGAAAGCACATAAAAAATACACTTGGCTATACCAGACAAAGTAATTTTCTAATTTTAGGTCTCAAAATGCAGTTATAATGGTATAGTTACAAAAGTACTTTTTGGTTCTTTTGTATTTGGTATATAAAAATAGTTTGGTAGGTATGAATCAAATACACATGTTATACCTGGATGCTTGTTTGTGACATCTATGTTAAAAAGTATACATCTAAATTGAGACAATGATGAAATAGAAGCCTTAACTATTTTTGAGATGCGTGGATGGTGCCTATAAATAAAATGCATCATGACATTAGCCAATCAATACAAATATATAAATATACAGAATCAGATGCTAAAAGGCCTTGAAAATAAACTTTCTCTTTCCTAATGTCCTAAACCAAAAAAGAAAAGATTCAAAGACATTCTAAATTGGTTAATCATCAATCTAATAAGTTGAACCCCATTTCTGAGGTACAATGGAGAACTGATCGGGGGCCATAACTGTCACAGCATCAATAAAAGCTGTCCTGAGAACTTCAGTGAAGACACATCCAGGGAGGGGCCTGGGGAGAGCATTCACCCCATGACCCAGGACCCTAGTGAGGCTATTTTACTGCCCTTGGGGTATTGAGTGGCCCCTCTTCTCATGTAGACTGTCTTGCAATAGAAGCGGCATTGTAACTTCATAGATTACAAGAAAGTCTGCATGTATATGATGGTAAACACTTATAAGGAAAGATCAACTTGTGAAAATTGACAATCTGTTAAACTTTTCATCTATATGTGCATCTGGAAAAATAAAATAATGACTTTGTATTAGTAGCAAATATTGATAAAGTTCTGAACCTTAAGAACTCCAGAACAGTAAGGTCATAATTTTTGTTTTCAAAAGCTTCCTTGTCATATGTAGTTCTCTTAGACAAAAGATATGAATAAAGATCTGAATCTCTAGAAGCAGTTCCAAATGAAGGTTGCCTGTTAATGATAAGAGACATCAAATTATAAAATATCTTTATGAGAAAAATGTCAAAGGGCATTGATTATTGGGGTGTCATCCTCAAGCTTGAGAAAGAAAATAACTAATTTCACCTGGACATTGTTTGACATAGTGGGGGGCTCCATGGTGATCCTTCAGTATTTCTTGTTACCCAAAAATAGCATGCCTCAGCTCCCTATAAAGTGCTGCAAAAATCAGAAAAAAAGGGGGGGAAAGAAGGTACAGCTCATAGTTGGTAGTGTAGTTATAGTGAGGTGTCTCATTGGTGAGTGTATTTGAGTAGTACTAGTTTAAGTGAAATTATTCCAAATTTGTATTATCTTCAGACTATTCAGTAATTCCAAATGAGTTCCCATCTTCATTAGATAAGTCAAGCCTTAATTTCTGGGAATAAAGAGAATAATTCTAATAAAGCTAAAAATCTTTTTCAAACTACGTTTTTCTTCAAATATGAATGGTATCTTCAAATGTTAAAATTAAAAATACAGATAAAATATATATACATATATAATATATATACACATATAATATATATACATAATAGTTCATCAAACACACAAACTCACAAGGATCACAATATATTTTTTCTTGAGATAGTTTTTCCTTGACAAGGTAGGAAATATAAAGTGTACTCGTGTTGCACACATATGTTTAGACTATAGATATTGGTAGCTGAAAATACATGAATTGGAAGTTCACAATTAATTTTAGTCTCCCTCAGAAGCCTTCTGCTGTGCCCTCCAACAGACAGATGAAGTAAAGTCTTTTGATTTTTCCCATTCTCCTGGGCGCTACATTAATAACTACAGAGAATTGTCGTTATATCATTACAAAACAGAAAACAATTTTCTTCAGGGAGAATGTTTTGATGATAAGCATAAAGATAGTGAGATAAGAACTCTACAAAATGACTCTTCTGGTGTCATGCCCAGTTTTCATCCAGCCTAGCTCAAACAAACAAAAAAATTTACAATCCTAACTGTACTTTTCCTGATGTTTCTCCTTCCTAGACTAGAATGTTCTTTCCAACTTATTTTCATGGCAGAATTATCTCTCGTCTTTCTGTTAGCTATCCTTTGGAATCATTTTAGACTTTATTATTTAGAATTAAACATTCTTTGTGGCTACGTAAATTCACTTTTCAGGGTAGATATCATTCAGACAGATTTTTAACATTAATCAAACAATTGTGTTTTTGATGTATTTAATTCTTGTTGTCCAATGAACAGTCCAAATTTTTAATGAATAGTACCTGAAAAATGCTGTTAGGCCTAATGTGAAACTGAGAGCTTCTGCATCTATCCCAAGATAATTTGAATCAATTCAAGGATGTTAGACAATGATCAGCAAACAACAGGTTTACACATTTTATCTTTTAGATGAATAAATGGGCACAAACAATGAGGTTACAATGTTAGGTAAAGTTCAACTTGTAGTTGAGCCCTTCACCTAGGAGGTGTGCTAAATATCCCCTCATTGTATCCACTAGGCAAGAGCTTACCAAACCATCTCCTCTAGTCTCTCCTGCCTTAAAAATCACTCTGATGTAGCTAGTAGAACTGTTTGGTCTGGGTTAACAGTTAATGTGAAGAGCCCCATTAGGAAACTACTTCTGGGCTCCAGCGCCTGTGGCTCAAGTGGCTAAGGCACCAGCCACATACACCTAAGGTGGTGGGTTCGAATCCAGCTGGGCCCGTCAGACAACAATGATGCTGCAAGCAAAAAAATAGCTGGGCATTGTGGTGGGCGCCTGTGGTCCCAGCTACTTGGGAGGTTGAGGCAGGAGACTCGCCTGAGCCCATGAGTTGGAGGTTGCTATGAGCTGTGATACCACAGCACTCTACCCAGGGGGATAGCTTGAGGCTCTGTCTCAAAAAAAAAGAAAACGCATATAAGAGCCTTAACTTTAAAGTGTGAGGTGGCAATACAAAAGGGAGCTACAGCATACTGGCAGTCTTACACATTGTGTAAGGGGGGGAATTACTCTCAGCCATTACTTCCATTTGGAAATGCAAGCCCAAAGTGGGCAAGTCTTCTGGATGAATCTTCACGAGAAGCAGGAAAAATTGGTCTCAATTTTTTTTTTTTTGAGACAGAGTCTTACTATGTCACCCTCAGTAGAGTGTCATGCCATAATAGCTCACAGCAACCTCAAACTTTGGGGCTCAAGTGATTCTCAGCCTCTAGAGTAGCTGGGACTACAGGTGCTTGCCACAATGACTGGCTATTTTTAGAGACAAGATCTCGCTATGGCTCAGGCTGGTTTCCAACCTTTGAGCTCAGACAATCCACTTGCCTTGGCCTCCCAGAGAGCTAACATTACAAGCATGAGCCACTGCACCTGGCCTGGTCTGCCCTGTCTCAATTTTTAATGTCAGAAGTTATTTCAAATTTTTTTAGGATATAAAAGTATAAGTTTATTCTATATGAGAGGGGAGAGAGATGGAGAGATAAGAAAGAGAGAGAAGAGAGCAGAGAACAGGAAGTAAGAGAGGGAAGGATGGGGTGTTATTTCAATTCTTTTTCATTTTTTTAGAATTTCAAATTAATATAAGGGTACAAATGATTAGGTTACAATGTTTGCAGTTGTTACGTAAGGTCCCTGTTGTAGTTGTGTCTCTCACCCAGGTATATGTGTGCCATATACCCTTACATTGTGCCCACACCAATTCCCTTCTTCCTCCCCCTCCCCCCTCTCCCATTATTTCAAATTTTTAAAAAACAGTGAAACTGTGTAACTTCTGGTTTAAATCAATTGTTTGTCTGCATGATTTTCAAGTTTACTATGCTCAAAATATATTCAAATACTGAAATATTGAATACTGTATAAAAACAGTGTAACTTCTGGTTTAAATCAATTGTTTGCATGATTTTCAGGTTTACTATGCTCAAAATCTATTCAAATATATAAAATTAAAAACAGTGAAAAGGATGAGTACAGTTTCTGGATTTCCTGGTTAACATCCAATCTGGACTGGAATCTTTAAACATTTTCTCTTGCCTTAATAGTTTACTTTCTGGCTTGGCACCTATGGCTCAAGCAGCTAAGGTGCCAGCCACATACACCTGAGCTGGCGGGTTTGAAACCAGCCCAGGCCACCAAACAACAATGACGGCTGCAACCAAAAAATAGCCAGGCATTGTGGTGGGTGCCTGTAATCCCAGCTACTTGGGAGGTGGAGGCAGGAGAATCGCTTGAGCCCAGGAGCTGGAGGTTGCTGTGAGTTGTGATGCCACGGCACACTCTACCCAGGGCGACAGTTTGAGGTTCTGTCTCAAAAAAAAAAAAAAGTTTACTTTCTTACTTTACTTCTATTAATTTACTTTCTTACTTACACCTTTTTCAGATGGGTCTAGCCATAGCTCGTCACTAACTCGTGATAAAGCTTGGATTGCTTTCCCAAATACTATGGAGAAAAAGAAAGGTGCTTTCTTACATTCTCTCACTCCAACAATAAAAACAACAAAAAAAACCAAATCATAGAACTACTTCAGCATTCAGAGGACTCAAGATAAAGTCATTTTAAAAACCCAGTTTTATAAACTAATACTACACAGCTTTAATACAGTATAATACCCTTGGCGAAATGACAGATATATAGCCAGAACTCAATAAAATTTGCAGTGTGTGAAATAAAATTCAACAAAATCCTTTTCTTGGCTCTGCGCCTGTGGCTCAATCGGCTAAGGCGCCAGCCATGTACACCTAAGGTGGCGGGTTTGAATCCTCAGCCCGAGCCCACCAAACAACGATAGCTGCAACCAAAAAATGGCCGGGCGTTGTGGCGGGTGCCTGTGGTCCCAGCTACTTGGGAGGCGGAGGCAGGAGACTCGCTTGAGCCCAGGAGTTGGAGGTTGCTATGAGCTGTGATGCCATGGCACTCTACCCAGGGGGACAGCTTTAGGCTCCGTCTCAAAAAAAAAAAAAAATGGGCAAACCATGCTCAGCACCCATAGCTCAGTGGTTAGGGTGCCAGCCACATACACCAGGGATGGTGGGTTAGAACCCTGCCTGGGCCTGCTAAACAACAATGACAGCCACAACAACAACAAAAATAGCCAGGAGTTACGGCAGGAACCTGTAGTTCCAGCTACATGGGAGGCTGAGGTAAGAGAATCACTTGAGCCCAAGAGTTTGAGGTTGCTGTGAGCTGTGATGCCACAGCACTCTACCAAGGGTGACATAGTGAGACTCTGCCTCAGTAAAAGAAAGAAAGAAAGAAAAGGAAAATTGGGCAAACCAGACTCTGAGTGAGAGTTAGAAATCTATTCTGTGTCTATACAGTTATAGAAAGAGAAATGAATTTTATTTTTACCTTGTAGAAGAAGAAAAAATGTGGTTTGCTCAGGACTACACTTCACGTAGTGCTCTATACTCTTAAGTAGAATTATACACAGAATTTCTGCACCCTCATTACCTTGTCCAGCTTAGACATATATCTGTTTTCCAGTTTTTTCCCCTTACTTTCACACAAAGTCACATTTAGAATATGAAACCATGTCTGGTTGACGTCATAAAACTTCATACTCTTGAAATGAATGGGAAGAAGAAATTTTGCAGGACGTAGTGGCTCACACCTGTAATCCCAGCACTCTGGGAGGCAGAGGCAGATGGATTGCCTGAACTAAGGAGTTCTAAACTACCCCGAGCAAGAGCAAGAACCCATCTCTAAAAATAGACAGGTGTTGCCCCCACTGCCAGCAGTCCCAGCTACTTGGGAGGGTGAGACAAGAGGATTGCTTGAGCCCAAGAGTTTGAGGTTGCTGTGAACTATGATGCCACAGCACTCTACTAAGAGTGACAAAGTGAGACTGTCTCCACAAAAAAAAAAAAAAAAGAAGAAAAAAAAGAAAGAAATTTTTAACAGAGTCAGCAATATTTTGGCACTGCAGGAAAGTTATATTGTTTAAAAGGGACAACCTGAAGTTGAGAGTTGAGGGGCTCCCTGAGACTGAAGCTGAGGCCTATGTCCAACACTAAGGGGATGAGTGCATCCTTGTGGGGAACTACTGGCATTCAAGTGATGGGGTGTTAGGCAGACCTAGATGTCTTGTGGCGTGTCCACAAAATAATTGTTCTGCTTACTGAACAACTTCTAAATGTCCCCAGAAACATTCATATGGGTAAAAAAACTGCTTATCATTAAGCCTAGAAGTAGATGTTTTACACATAAACACAATACTTTTACATATAAAGTAGTATTTGTAAGTGCTTTCAAAAAATTACAAAAATTAATATTAATTGATATTCATAATTATATCATACAATCTTAATTGTATTAAATGTATGGTGTATAATGTGATGTTTTGATATATGTACACTAAACGGTATTTTTAGGGTCGTTTTGATATCTACTGCACTTTTATAGAGATGTAACCACAATAGAAATTAAGACTGCACTTCATCCTATTGGAGATTTTCAATGTGTTTTTTATCTTTGATCATTTCATTTTGGAGGCAGTGCTGCTCAAGGAATTGAGTCATCAGCATAACACATTTGCACTTGTCTGAAATTTTAGCAGTTGCTTCAGAAGTAGAAAATCTGATGACTTCATTGTATATTTGTAGTGTATTTATACCTATGCTTTATATTTTGAAATACATATTATTTTGTTATAATTGCTTTCTTATTATTTCTTTTCATATTACCACTAGGGATTTATATCCATTTTTCAAAAGTATATGGTTAGGGGAGTGATATCGCAATGATTCTCATTCAAGAAAGTATAAAGGACAATTTGTAAGAAGGGGACATTGGAGCAGGCAGGGTTGCGAATCACAGCTTCTGCCCAGAAAGTCTTGGAAGGTGCCCCCTCGTGGTGGATGCTGGGATAGCATCCCCTCCCCCACATGGAGAAGCTGGAGGATGGAGACTTCTCAGCCCTTGGGGCTGGGGAGTGCATAATTTAAAATATATTCTTGCCACTCTACGAGGCCGAGGCGGGTAGATTGCTTGAGCTCACATGTTTGAGACCAGTCTGAGCAAGAGTGAGATCCCGTCTCTAAACATAGCCGGGCCTTGTGGTGGGTGCCTGTAGTCCCAGCTACTCAGGAGGCTGAGACAAGAGAATGTCTTGAGCCCAGCAGTTTGAGGTTGCTGTGAACTGTGATGCTACAGCACTCTACTCAGGGTAACAAGTGAGACTCTGTCTCAAAAAAAAAAAAAGAAAAAGAAAATGGATTCTTGGTAATCCTAAGAATCTACTTTCATCAAAAGAGGCAGCATCCCCTTATGGCAAGCATTTGTCAGGTTTGCTAACCTTGAAATTAAACATTCGAACTCTTTTTGTCTCCTAACATAACCAGTTTTTTTTAAATCATTCTGGAATTTTAAGCTTGATGAAAGGAAAATACATTGCTTTTTAAGAAAACTAATCAAATTCTCTACCTTTCCTGATCAGCAGGATATGTATTTCAAAAAATTAAGAGGCATTAGTGGGTTACGTGGTCACTCCTTTAATTGAGAATGTTCTACATTTCACTGTATTTATTTTTATTGTGAGTAACTATTACTGATTTCTCTACCTATGGAGTTCCTTCTCTTTGACCCAGAAATGGAGATTTGAAATAGAAGATACCATTTCCATGTCTTCCTGATACATCTGGCTGACCAGCCCAACTTTAAGGCTCATCTTTATGCTTAAAGTCAGGGTAGGCTCACATGAAAAGCAAAAATAGAGCAATGGACCTAAGAAAGTCCCACAGCAGACAGCCGTACTTAAGAAGTCACCTCCCGATTAACTCAAGAGAAGGGACACTGCAGAAGGTCATATGTGAAAATGCATCTTAAGTATTATTTTTGTGTAAAATTGTGTCAGGCAGATTTTACCAATGAAGAGATAGAACTCATAAAACAATATGAGTTCTGTGCCTGGACACAGTGATTTCTTTAGTTCCCTTCAACAAAATACCTTCATCTTTCTGGATGCTGGAGGCCTCATCTATAAAATTAAGGAGTTGAACTTAAATAAGTTTTAAGATTTGTCCCAGCTTTATGAATCTGAGGGTTAAAGTGAACTACAAGTGCTATTTTAATTATCAGCATAGGATTATTCATAATAAATTGTAGGTCACCTCTGTTCATTCTCAGACAAAATATACTTAAAGGATGAAACTAAATTTAATAGAAGAATAGTATAATTAAGAAGGATAATATGATGAGATAAACATAAAAGTAAATAACCACTGCACCATAGCCTGGGCATATAGCAAGACCCCCTTCTCTTTAAAAAATTGTCAGAAAGTTTGGTTTGGCAAGGACAATCAGTCATTCTCTGAGGCAGCAATAGTCACAATGTGGTCAGCAGCAGCTGCCTTACCTGGGAACATGCTAGGAATGCAAATTGTCATGTCCTTCTCCAGACCTACGGAGTAGGAAACTGTGAGGGTGGGACCCAACATCCGAGATCCAGGTGACGCTGACACATATTAAATTTAAGAACCCCTCCTGCTTTGAGGGCACTAAAGTTCATATGGATGTCGGTGCTGGATACCTTTACGGACCAACCTTGGGTTGGGATGTATGAAGTAAAAGGGACTTAACCAGTTTTCCGTGTTCTTTTTGGCTTAAAAGGGCCTCACTCCACTAAATAAATTACCCCCAATGACAGAGGCTGAACCATCCCACCTATGGTTTCCACTGTAGTCTGTGGAGCTTTGTTCAGGGAACATGGCCAATGGCTGCTTCTCCTGGGCCCCTGGCAACCCCAAGCTGTAGGCTAGGCTGGCTCCTTTTCAGGAGATAGGTAGCAAGAAGGGTTAAATGTGGGGTTAAAACTACCAGCAAAACTCTGATTTGCTGGTAGTTGTTAGCCAAGCTGATTCCCTGCTTAGGGACAATGTCATGTTCCCAAAGTGAAGGCCTCAAAACTTGACTGGTGGCAAGCGCTAGCATCTTCCTTTAGAATGAGGAGCAGGGAAGAAGCCCTAATAATCAGAAGAACACAAATTTGGAAAAGAAAAAGCTGGCCACCGCCTTACTTAGGTTCACCAGCTCCTCCCACCTTCATCCAGGAAAAACTGTTTCTCTTTCCTTTGTGCCTCACTGTGCTGTCATCTCCAGACACAACCTGCAGTACTGTTATCCTTTTAGGGCCTGGCTCCTTATTGAGACTCTGATGGCCATAGCGGTGATTAGTAATCTTTGTGTTTTCTGTTGAGCAGATTTTATTTGCTGAATGAATGAGCTTTAACTAGGGCTGATGAGCGTATCTGGCTGCCAAAGACTCAGCTAGCAGACTCAGGACCTTCCTGACTATACACATTTCTTTTGGACAGGCAATCATCTTGATGGTAATTGCAGGTCAGTTAAAATTCTCTTTTAGTTTAAAAAAGCTGCAAATGGCTGCCATTGGTGGCTAATTGCAACAGTCTATCCAAGTAGAAAAATCGGCTTCCCAAACAAAACACACGTCTTACAGGAAGGTGGCCTACTTACTACTCAGCCACCGGGTCGATTCTGGCTCCATCACTGAATGCAAAAAAATCTTGAGAATTCAAACTGCATTTTGTCCACCTTGTCAGTTCCTTAGGGGCTGCTGAGAAGTGTACCTTTGTGTTCTCTGTGAACAGGGTTTGCTAAGGAAATGAGAAGTGTCAACAAGACCAGTGACACTGTTTTCTTAGTTGAATGAGGCTGCACTATTCAGGGCTTAGACATTTACATATAAACATCATAATTGCAGGGATAGCAGGAGCTGGCATGCATTAGGCTCCGGTTTGATATGCTAATTACAATTCTCTGTAATCTTTGAAGGCTGTTTAGAAAGGGAATTTAGAATTGAAGAGAACTGAAACCCACTGAGGTTAAGTGATTTGCACAAAGGTTTCACACCTAAAGAGTGGGAAATTTGCTGTGTGTTTCCAATATGCAAGGAGTTTTACGTACGAGATCTAATTTAATCCTCTCAACAACTCTCCGGTGAATATTTTTTGCTATGATCGCAGTGCTGCTGATGGGTAGGGAAACCACAGTGCTGCAAGCTGCCCAGACTTACTCCCCTAGTTAGGAGAAAGATTAACGGAGGTTCGTTAAGATTTCTTTTCTTTTTTTACCACTCACAGATTTTAAGGCTCAGTTTCCACAGTCAAGTTTCTATCAGATTTTCTGATTCATAGCAAAATGTACTAGTTCAAAAAAAGTGCATTCCTCAGCTTTCTTGTACACTTTTTTGCCTTTTTTTCAAAATTGAGCACTGTGTATTTTTAACATAAGTAATGCTATATTCTAGGGACATTCAAATTGAGTGTTTGGGGAATAAATAAAATCCATGATATTTTGGTAATTCATAGTGTTTGTTTTTGAGACAGAGTCTGACTTTGTCACCCTTGGTGCTGTGGCATCATAGCTCACAGCAACCTCAAACTCTTGGGCTCAAGCAAACCTCTCGCATCGGCCACCTGAGTAGCTGAGGCTGCATGTGCTTGCCACAATGCCTGGCTATTTTTTAAAGATGGGGTCTCACTCTTGCTCAGGTTGGTCTCAAACTCCTGAGTTCAAGCAATCTACCTGCCTCTGCCTCCCAGAGTGCTAGGATTACAGGAGTAAGCCATCTCGCCCAGCTCTCACAGTGATTTATAAAATAAAAAGCTGTCTATAAAACTATACTTTTCACAGTGAAAAATAAAACAGAAAAGTGGATGTACACAAAGTAATCCTCGACACTGGTAGATTTCAGCATTGGATACTCCATAGCAAACCAAATTTTCCCTAATTCCTGCAAAGCTGCTCAACTTCTAAGTTAAGAACTTACAAATACTTTTAACTGAGATTTTATTATGTTGACATTTGTTTCTCATTCCATATCATGGTCACCTGGCTCTGAGCAGTTACAATTGTGTAATTGCTGCAAGTACAGTCAGAAGCATCTGGAACTCTGGTGAAGGTGGAGTTGGCCGTAAACCTACAGGAACTGCTTGCTAGGCCATTGTTAGGAAGTCTACACATCCTCCCATTCACCCTGAGATAATAATGCTACTGACCTACATTTTTTCAAGGAAAGACTCTGAACAGCTTTAGCATCCTTAAAATCAAGCCACATAGAAAGTTCAGCTCTCTCCCTCCCGGCTTCTGTTTCTTTATTCATTCTCACAGCTTATTCTTTTTTTTTTTTTTTTAAATTTTGAGGCAGAGTCTTGCTCTGTTGCCCAGGCTAGAGTGCCATGGCCTAGTTCACAGCAACCTCAAACTCCTATGTTCAAATGATCCTCCTACTTCAGCCTCCCAAGTAGCTGGGACTACAGGCACCTGCCACAACACCCAGCTAATATTTCTATTTTTAGTAGAGACGGGGCTTTGCTCAGGCTGGTCTTGAACTCCTGTCCTCAAACAATCCTCCTGCCTCAGCCTCCCAAAGTGCTAACATTATAGGCATGAGCCACTGCGACTGGCCTAGGATCCCAATTCCGAAATGAGCAATGCACATCTGCTGCTTAGTTCTATTATTGTAAATGAAAGGCTGCATTCTTAAATCAGAAAAAAGTTAGGCATTCTATATGTTCAAGTTAGCCTGCTAGTTGGTTCCCAACCAAATTTATTGTTATCAGAATGTTTACATATCATTCCATTCACAAGCTGCCTAAAATAGCAACAATGATTGCAAGAACATTGTGAATTAGGTGGAAAAAATATATATGTGTGTTTTTTTCTGTTTTCCCTCTCATTTGAGATTTGCAATGTCTAATAGCAACTGATGTGGTCTATTTTTTGTCCCAATTTTAAAAATTTTAAAAAGGAAACATTCAGATTGACATATTTGGGGAAGAATATTTGCACTTTTGCATAGTGAAAATAAATACATACATACTCTTCTCTTTTGTTCAAGGAAGTTTTTAGCAACCGAGTGAAGCTCTCAGCTTATCCTGAAATTTGCACACATGCTGGCTGTTTGTCCAAGATAAATATGGAACGGCTGTGATTCTTACAGCGCTCAAGCCCTAAGTAGGCCTCCTCCTTCCCCGTGCAGGCATGCAGTACTGTGCCCTGACACTGGCCAGAGTATTCGATGCCCATAAATTCCAAGTAGTGCAGCCCTCACAGCCTTAAGAGAGTGTGGGTGGGTGTGCAGGGTCAATCTGAGGAGCTGAAGGGTAGGCTGGGAGAGGGAAATGGGTGCTGGCAGTGCCTGGAACATAGCAGACGCTCAGATGCGTTCCCTGGACTGTTGTGGTGGCTCACACTATAATCCCAACACTCTGGGAGGCTGAGTGGGTGGATCACCTGAGCAAGAGCGAGGCCTCCACTCTACTAAAAGTAGAAAAACTAGCCAGGCATTGTGACAGGCGCCTGTAGTCCCAGTTGCTCGGGAGGCTAAAGCAAGATAGATTAAGCCCAAGAGTCTGAGGTTGCTGTGAGCTATGATGACACTACTCTACTCTACCCAGGGCGACAGAGTGAGACTCTGTCTCCAAAAAAATTTTTTTTTAAAATGCACTTGCTGAATAGATGGCTTGAAAGTCTTTGGGGAAGGAGACGAGAAAGGACAAAGATAAACCTTAAGAGCCCAGGATCACCTTAAAGGAGCAGAAAGACAGCACAGAGAGGGGCTCCTCTAAGCACCTGCCTGCCCCTCCACCCTCCGGAAGGGCCTTCCTCTTGGAGTTTCAGGGCACGCAGCACCCAGCTATCCTTTCCCCCTCGGCAAGCCTTGGACAGAACATAGCTCCAGAGAGACTTCAACAGCCTCCAAAATAGACAAATGGAGGAAAGATGGGAGTGTGGAAAGTCTCTCCCTGCTCGTTAATGTGGAAAAACAGCCCTAGGAGATGAGTAGCGGAAAATGTTTAAGTCCCTGACCTAATAAGCTGAGTCAATTTCCTGCCTACTCCCTCACACACACACATGCATAATGGTCTATGATGCTATTATTATTATCATCAAGGGCTTTCCAGGCCAGGTGAGGTAGCTCACACCTGTAATCCCAGCACTTGGGGGAGGTTGAGGCAGGAGGATCACTTGAGTCCAGGAGTTTCAGACAAGCCTGAGCAATATAGCAAGACCTTGACTACAAAAGAAAGAAAAGAAAATAAAAGAAAAGAAAAGAAAAGAAAGAAAGAAAGAAAGAAAGAAAGAAAGAAAGAAAGAAAGAAAGAAAGAAAGAAAGAAAGAAAGAAAGAAAGAAAGAAAAATTAGCTGGATACAGTGGCAGGTACCTGTAGTTCTAACTAGGAGGCTAAGGCAGGAGCATGGCTTGAGCACAGGTGTTTGAGGTTGCAGGAAGCTAGGATCATGCTACTGCTCTGTAGCCTGGGTGGCAGAGTAAGACCCTATCTCCAAATAAAGGAAAAAAAGGACTTTCTCAGAAAACATCTATCTTATTGAACCAGCATTTGATCCAATAATAGTGTCTGTGCTCAAATCAAGTCTTGGACTAATATAATTTTTGAAGGCATGGATCAAGGTCACCCCCCCTTTTTTTTTTGAGACAGAGCCTCATTCTATTATCCTAGGTAGAGTGCTAGGGCATCATCATAGCTCACAGCAACCTCAAACTCCTGGGCTCAAGATATCCTCTTGCCTCAGCCTCCCAAGTAGCTGCAACTACAGGTGCCTGCCACAATGCCTAACTGGTTTTTCTATTTTTAGTAGAGATGAGATCTCACTGTTGCTCAGGCTGATCTGGAACTCATGACTTCAAGCCATCCACCCGCCTCAGCCTCCCAGAGTGCTGGGATTACACATGTGAGCCACCGTGCCCCACCAAGGTCATGCTTCTTATTCACCCTATAGCTCTTACGTACAGGCCAAGCCCATTCTTGGCCAGCTGACACTTGTGTACTGTGTGTTGCCTCGAGTAGCGGGAAGGCACTCTGGTCCAAACCCACTAGGGTTGTGGAACGAAAGCCAAGAGATCATAGGAAGTTTGCCTCAAGCTTAAATGGTTTTTGTTTTCCTAAAGTCTCAAAGAAGCTAACTCTTCCTCTTTTGCTTCCTCAATTAGCAGTCTACCAGGGCCAAATTTAAAGTCCTGGAGGGATCTAAAGACAAACAATTAATTCAGGAGCTCAAGGCCAGCCTTTCCTCACATCACCATATGGGGATGCCTCCACACACAGGCACACAATGGCCCTATTCAAATTGTTAATTTATAAAAACTGCTTCCACACTTCTTCAATTCTTACCTTATATAGAATTAGTCTGAACAGAACTCATCTTTCCTGTGGACTCCAAGTACTCCCAAAGGCCTCTGATTTCTGATAAATGTAAAACTTTTTTCACTGTCATTCTGACAACCCAGAGAGCAGTTGTCTTCCTCCTGAAGTATCAACTTCCCTGTGAAGAACAAGACATCGACTGGTGTCTTCTGAACCATGAGTTCTCTCTCATCCTCTCTCACATTTCTCTTCTCTGTGTGTCTTCCCAGGTTGGCCCCATCACATCCCAGGAAGTACCTCCAGAGGCTGCTGGCCGCCGGCAGGAGAGAAGGGCAGGTGCACGCAGCACTTCCAAGTTCAGGCCTGGTCTTTAACAGAGCTGTGGTGTTAGGTGGATGACTTACTTCCTTGTGTCTTGCTTTCTTCATCTGCAGAACTGAGAGAACAATAATATCGGTTGAGCCCACCTCTGTACCCACTATTGCACCAGAAAGCTTGCCAGGCATAATTCCCTTATAGGTTTTTGTCCTTGTGTCTGCCCCCTACAAAGCAGAATACCTGTTTATTTTCCAATGAGAAAAGGAACTATCAACTGCACTCTTTGCTGTTGATTAAGCTAAATTATGGTCAGGAAGGTGGCTAGTGGGCCTGGCCTCCCAGGAGCTGGAACAGTGGGAGCCTCACACACTCATCTCCACTAGCAATAGCTAATCTTTATCAGGTCTTGCTTGATGTCAAGTAATGTGATTCCAAATGTTTACACCTATTAAAACATAATCCTCACAATAACCTCATGCATTAGATGCCATTATTGTCCCCATTTCACAAACAAGCAAACTGGGCATGGAGAGAATAAGCAATGTATCCATGGATGCACATTTGGTGATGCTGGGTCTGCCCAGAGTCAGAGCTCTCAACTCTGTGTTCTCTTGGGGGAGAAGCCCCACATGGCTCCCCCTGCACCTTTATCATATACCTCCAAGCTGCTGGGCTGGCTTCCCACACATGACCTGAGGATCCCCACAGGATTTAGACTCAGAAGGGCTTCACCCTTGGCTTAATATCCTGCTATTGCATCGAACCTAAAATGCTTAATGCATTTATTCCTGAACCTGTGCTTTTTAAGGGCAGTCCATGGGGATAATGGAGCCTGTGAATGAGCAGAGGAGATACATGCTAGCAATATGTCTGTGTCCCTTGTCCCCCAGCACTCCTGAGCACCACTTCCCAGTGGGCCATGATCCTTGGAGCTCAGCGAGGGTCAGTGCATATGGCTAAGTAGTCAGGGGCAGTGCTGAGAGGCCATGCTTTGCTTTGGAACCAGAAACCACTTGACCAGAACTGGCTTTGAACGAGGAAAGAAGGCAGTGGCATTCACAGACGCACGGATATGCCAAGGATCCTCCTGTGTCCTTCCTTCCTCGTGTTACACGCCTGTGTTAGCCAAACCCAGAGTTCTCTTCCTTATAGTTCTCTTCCTTACAGCCTTACTCCCTAGTAAGCTGACTGAAGAGAATGTTTGTAAATGTACGAGTATCAGGAAGTAAAGTAAAAGGGCCGGGCATGGTGGCTCCTGCGCTCCCAGCACTCCAGGAGGCCGAGGTGGGTGGATTGCTCGACCTCACAAGTTTGAGACCAGACTGAGCAAGAGCAAGATCCCATCTCTAAAAATAGCCAGTGTTGTGGCAGGTGCCTGTAGTCCCAGCTACTTGGGAGG
This sequence comes from Galagoides demidoff, assembly GCA_963574575.1. NCBI lineage: Eukaryota > Metazoa > Chordata > Mammalia > Primates > Galagidae > Galagoides > Galagoides demidoff. The sequence goes on from CAUYQV010109031.1 coordinate 30,871, forward strand.
CTGAGGCAAGAGAACCCATTGAGTCCAAGAGTAGGAGGTCTCTGTGAGCTATGACATCACAGCACTCTACCTGGGGTGACAAAGTGAGACTGTCTCAAAAAAAAAAAAAAAAAAAGAAGCAAAAATAGTTGAGTTAGAGCAGTGTTTCCACTGTTTCGGTAAGATCGAAATAGACATAAACAAGTGAGATTCAAACTACTAATTGTGTAATTATCCTTGACGCAGCATGGGAACTAAAAGCTAGGTCTTTGCATTTAGAAGTGTCATTGGACAACATAAAGATTATGGTCTTGTTTTTGTCTCATATGGTCTCAGGGTGGCCTTGTGAGATATTGAGGTTCTGTGAAATGATTCAAGCTGAACAGAACCCAGGGCCAGCTGGGAGACCCAGCCGGGAGCACAGAGGACTGGTGACAGCAGGGGCAGCTCTGGAGGTCCCTGGAAGCTTTTCTATTTCTCATGACATTTTCCATATGAGAAGGAAAGGCGGGTACTCCTGAAGGTGGGAACCATGTTATTTTTCATTCCTTCTGTTTATAGCATGCTAGAACCTTGAAATTGGGGGCTCAAGTGATCCTTCCACCTCAGACTCCTGAGTAGCTGGGACTACAGGCATGTGTCACCATGTCCAGCTCTTTCCAACTATTTATGTGTGGAATTAATACAATTTTCTATTCAATGGAAAAGGCCCTTAATAGAATAATGCAATTTCCTCTTTGCAGAGATGTTTTACAGGAAAAGAAAAAAGCTTATTAGATGATCATTTTAAGACCAGATAAAATCAGAAAAGGATATTTGATTAAAGACCATATTTCTCTTGCCTGACTGGGTGAAACAACAAGTTTCTTACAACATCTTAACTTTTACTAATGTTTAACTTATATTAATTTTTGAAACTCTAGAATGTTCCTATAAGAAGATTGGGACTGGGCACAGTGGCTCGTGCCTGTAACCTCAATAGTTTGGGAGGCTGAGGAGGGAGGATCACTTGTGGCCAGGAGTTTGAGACCAGCCTGGGCAACATAGCAAGATCCTGTCACTACAAAAAAATTTTTAATTAGCCAGGCATTACTAGCATGAGCCTGTACTCCCAGCTACTTGAGAGGCAGAGGCAAGAGGATTGTTCAAGCTTGCAGTGAGCTATGATGACGCTACTGTGCTCCAACCTGTGTGACATGGTAAGACCCCACCTCAAAAAAAAAAAAAAATCAGGAATTACATCACACAAAATTAGTTTCTGTCCCCTGATTAGGTTGGAGGTATATATCCTTTACGCCAAGAACACAGTCTACTTAAGTTAAATTTAACAAAAGATGGTTTAACTAAGGCTGCAACAGTTACTCCCTTAGGCCTGTAAGACGTGAGCTGGGTGGCTGCAGCCGCACTGCACTGGAACTTCAGAGACCCGTCTTCAGTGCAGCAGTGGAGCTCTGGGCCTCCAGTGCCCCAGCCCACTCCCAGCTTCTCCCATCATTTGTCATTTCTCTGCATGTGGCTTTGGTCTGCTGCACTATAACCACATGTGACCTGCAGCTCTGCTCCCCACGGTGCACCAGCGAGGGCCAAGTGTCTGCCTGCCCCTGGTGCAGCCAGTGGGGGAACAGATGGGAGCTGCCAGTTCAGCCTCCCTGGACAGGAATCTGGGCGGGAAGCAGCAACAGTGGAGTGTTGCTCAGCCTTCATCCTACATGGGTCTGTGTGTGCAAGACACACGGTGGACACTTAGTAAGGATTAGTTTTTCATCACCTCCCTCTCCTTCCCCAAATCCATCAGGGGTTTAGGGAATCAGGTAGAGGGTCCTGGTTGACATGTCCAGCAGGACATTCTTCTGGCAGTGACAGGCCACAGCCTCGGGACTCAGGCACCTTTTCCCCTCTCCACACAGTGGGACAGATGGCATCCTCAGGTCTGTGTGCCCAGGACACCAGGGAGTAGTTACACACTGCTCCTCCTTCACACTCCTCAGAAGTGTGACCATTTTGTCAGAGATTGTCTTTTCATAGAGAAAGTGACAGAAAAATTACGAATGTGCAAAACTGCACGTAGATCCCCAAGGTCTGAGTCACCTGGTTAACTCTAATCTGAATGTTCAAATATGTGGATTTAATAGCACAAGTGTAGTTTTGTGGCAATCTGTGAAAAAGGAAACTTTTATAATCCCAACAAACACAGACAATGGCTTTTAAAATTTAGCATGAAGAGTTTACCAAGATAGTCTCCTTCAATTCAGCCTGGTCTAGGCCTGCTCCCTTCAGGGAGGTTTCGTCCTCCCCCACCCCTTCTCCTCCTTTCCCCCCACAGCCTCTTTCCCTCTTTCTTTCTGTTTTTGACTCCACTTAATGTTACTCTGAAAGACAAGCTGAGAGCCCAGTGCCACAGAAAGGTCACATAGCCGTTCTCGCTCCCTTGCATGGACCTGTAACCCCGACTTCCAGCCTGCAGCAAGATGGTGTCAGCAGGGAATGGTGGTACCCAGAAGTCCATGGCACCCCTGGCCTCAGTCTCTGAAAAGAGGCTGCCTGGTTTAGTTTCATTTCAAAATATTTACATTTCTATCTGGAGTAGGGTAAACCATATATTGGTTAAGCATTTATTATTTCCCAAAAGTCAAAAAGAGGATATTTCTTCCTTTTTTTTTTTTTTTAGCTGTGTAAACTATTATTTGCCATGTGTCAAATTAACTATTGACTAATTAGGCACTCTAAGTAAGAATATTTCAAAATTACCATCTTTGGAAATTCTGACTATTGCTTTTATTTTATTTATTATTATTTTTTTTTTGAGATAGTCTCACTCTATCACCCTGGGAAGAGTGAAATGGCCTCAGCCTAGCTCACAACCTCAAACTCCTGGGCCCAAGTGATCATCCTGCCTCAGCCTCCTGAGTAGCTGAGACTACAGGCACCCGTCACAACTCCTGGCTAGTTTTTCTATTTTTAGTAGAGACAGGGTCTCGCTCTTGCTCAAGCTGGTCTCGAACTCCTGAGCTCAAGCAACCCACCTGCCTTGTTCTCCCAAAGTGTGAGTGTGTAAGCCACTGCGCCTGGTCTGGTCCTGACTATCATTTGTAATAGTTTTCATTTCTAGAGGAAAGAAAGTCCTGACGAAATTTTTCACTGTGTTAATACTTATTAAATAGCTTCCTATGTTACACCAGTGGCTCCTAGAAGAATTAGACCAGGCAACTCCAAAGTAAAAACTTTCAACTAAAAAAGTGACACTTTTTCTTTCAGATTAGCTATAATTTTCCAAATTGTTTGACCAAATTATGGAAAATAATATTGTATCCACTAGTTACAATTAATACTTGTGCACTTGCTGTGACCTCTACCTCAATTAACTATTCTCATGTATTTTCGGAAGAAAAGCTTTTATTTAGCATTATTCTCTATTATGTTTTAATTTCCTACCTGAATTGGCATCTGAAGCTGTTCATATAGTCTTTTGAATTGAAAATGATCTTTTCTTTGGAAATGTGGGGCTGTGACTGTCAAATTTTAGTGTGCGTCAGAATCACACAGAGGGTTTGTCAAACACCAATGTCTGGGGCCATTCCCAGAGTTCTGAGGCAGCCGGTCTGCGGGGCCTTGCATTTCTGTAAGATCCCAGGTGCTGTTGGTGGTCCAGGACCCCCACTGTGAGAACACTTGGTCTAGATAAAGAGTAGAGAGTATCTGGGTTGGATTCCCTCCCGGCTCCCACTCTCTGCCTGCCCCTTCCACAGTCCCTTTCAACTTTCTATGACTTGGCTCTGTGGGACTCTAAAGGCTGAGCAGGGTCCTTAAATCTGACATCTTACAGAAGAAGCAAATCTCATAGGTAAACCCATCTTTCAGAGGTTTGCATTTTTTTCACTGTTAATACTTAATGCACAGTAAGTATTCTATAATTTTTCAATTATAGAAATAAACAAAAAGATTTTGTACATCATATTGGGTCATCTATGAGGATAACCTCACTGCAAGTCTCCCAGCCTCTGTGCAATTTTCTTTTCACTATATTTTGCTACCTCATATATATATACTTTTTTTTTTAAGTCAAGTCTGGCTTTAACGAGTTCTCCTTTGCCTCCTTTCTTCCCTCCCTTCCTTTCTTCCTCCCTCATTCTCTCACTCTCTCTCGCTCTCCCTTTCTTTGACAGAGTCTCACCCTGTCACCCAGACTAGAGTGCAGTGGTGTCATCCTAGATTACATCAACCTCCAACTCCTGGGCTCCAGTGACCCTCCCACCTCAGCCTCCTGAGTAGGTGGGATTACAGGTCCCCACTGCCATGCTCAGTCTCGTTCTGGCATAGTGAGGCCTCTTGCCTTGGCCTTCCAAAATACTGAGATTATAAGCATGAGCCACTGCACCCAGCCAGGAATTCCTGAAGAAAAAGTGAAGACTAGCTATTGAGTCCCACTGACTATGTCACTGAACTCCAGGTGAGAAGTTCAAGGAGGTATGATAACTGGAGGTTTAGCCTCCAGAATTGAGATACTTCTTGTAAATTTGCCCTCCCATTTTATAAAGGGAAAATGGTGGTTGTGCAAATAAAGGACTGTAAAAGTGTATGGTAAATTTTTTTCTAATGAAATAAATTTTGGTCAACTACTAAATTTAGAAAACATTTCACATCCTATTTTATATTAGTTGGAGATACTGGTAACACACATTTTTTTCATTTATAAGTGAAAAAATTCTCTCTTTTCTCAATCTTATTGAAGTTGAGAACTTTATCATTGACACCTTCTAGGTTAAAAACTGTAACCACCCAAAGATGACACAATTAATTAACCAGGGAAAAATTACAGCATTATAAATTTTCTTAGCTCAGGAGTGGAAGACAGAATGATAGGAGCAGGGTCATCTTTTCTACCATAGATTACAAATGCACAGAATAAAAATTGGTTGACAGAATACATAAGTGCTTTTATTTTTACTTAAGTTTGATTAGACGAAAAAGGACAAAATTTTAACATTTATTTTTAAATTAAAAATAAAGAGCACTCTACCCAGCGGTATAGCTTGAGGCTCCGTCTCAAAAAAAAAAAAAAAGAGCAAATATTCTCCCTAGAGATTTGCTTACATTGCTAAAGCGAGTATCTCCCTCTGGAGGGGAGAATGAATAAGTTGCCAGCAGCCCCGTCTGAGATTGGGGGTCTCCTAGGCTCAGGTTGCCCTATTGTGACTTAGAACTACTGTCTCTGTGGCCTCCCCCACACCTGCCTCCAGAGAGCGCCTGTAGCATTTGGAGGGCAAGAGGAGCCAATTCAAAGTAAGCTATCTAAATCCATATGGATCCATGTTTCCTGTGTACTGGCCAAATACACAGAAGAGAGCCAGTCAGCCTTGCCCCTGCTGCCATGTTGCTGTTTAGGACCTTCTGGACTACTTCAGGAAACCCCATTGTATTTATTTTGCCAATTTTCCACATTATGTGGCAATTCTTTATATATTGTGAATACAAGTCCTTCATTGTTTAAATGTAATGTAATGTAATGTGTTTGCTGATAATAAGCAGAACCCATTCCATTTGAATTCCACTTGATGACTGCTGCCATTTATCCCATTCCATTTTTTACAGTATTTAGGGGGGAACATACACAAAGTGAGAGTGTACGTTGTAAGAGTAAGACGAGGTCAGTCAGGGCAGCTGAGATGACACAGCTGGTCTGGTCGGGTTAGGTCCTATATGACCTTTACTGCTAATCTCCTCATTCTTGTTTTATAAATTCAGCTTTGACCTGAAGGCGTATATTTGAGTACTTTAGGATCATTGATTTAAGAGATTAACTTTTAAATTAGAGATATTATTTTAGGCTGGGTGAGGTAGCTCACACCTGTAATCCTAGCACTCTGGGCAGGTGAATCATCTGAGCTCAGGAGTTTGAGGTTGCTGTGAGCTATGATGCCACAGCACTTTATCCAGGGCACAGAGACTGGTATACTCTGTCTCAAAAAAAAAAAAAAAGAAATATTATTTTAAGTCATGAGTTATGTCAATAGTTGTTTATTATAGGTTATGAGTTATGGCAATTAACTGTTGTTTAAGGTAAGTGTTAATTACTGTTGTTTAAGATAAAGGTTAGTATGGTTTTTTCTTTTAACTTTTATGTATAAAACTAAGATTTTGGAAATGGAAGAGCAGAACAGTCTTGGAGAGGCTATTCTCGCTGTTCTCCAGAATTGCTGGCCTTCTGACAAGGTTTGGGGGACCTATCCCTGTCTTTGCATGTTGGCTGACAGTGACAGGAGGCCAGAACCTCTTTGGCAACAACACCATAAGCACATAGCTGGCTGGATCGTCACAGAGTGAGTAGAACACCACCCACATCCCAGAGGCCTCCTCATGGCTCTACTGGAGGTGGCCACTCTTCTGACTGCTAATGCTGTAACTCAGGCTTGCTGCCCTGAAAGTGGAATCATTCTGTGTGCTTTTGTCTGTGTCTTGTTTCTTTGGTTCAATGTTACGTTTTTGAGTCTCAGACATACATATTGTTATACGCAGCTGTACTTCACTCATTTTCATTGCTGTGTAGAATTCCGTTTGGTGACTGCTGCCATTTATCCCATTCCACTGTGTGCGGCTGTTTTGATTGTTTGCATCTGGGGACTATTAAGAATAACACAGAGACGGACATTCTTTGATATGCATATACATGTGGTTCTGCCGGCTATAATTTTAGTAGATAATACAGAATTAGTTTTCTAAAATGATGGCTGTACTGAATTATACTCTTACCAAATTGTGTGAGCTTACTATCCTCCAACATATGGCATTATTCTTTCATATGAATTGCAAACCCAGCATCAATTCCAATAAATACACACAGACAGAATATACACACATTATGTAGCATTTGCACTGAACATACGATACCTGGCTCTCTCTGGCTCTTCCCCTCTCTCTGTAAAGTTAACAGACAGTATATGTGTTCCAAAGCATTTAAATTTCTACCCAGGTTTGGAAGGATAGGGATGTTCTTGAAATTTTCTATTCTCATAGGGAAGTTGTTTTTAATTTTCAACTTTGTGAACCCTTTTATGAATACAACTTATAGATTCTATTATTCATAAAATTTATTTATGTATGAATGTCCATAAAATTTCACCTGAGCTGGAGAGGAGACTCACCACCCCTGGGAGCCCATCATTTCAGGGACCTCAGCTCAAGAATGCTCAGAGCCTTAGCAGAATAACCACTCTCAGGTCTCCCGGCCGTTCCCTGCCCTTTCATTTCCCCCTTACTTTCCACAGAGAAAAAGCTCCAAATTCTGACTTTGTAAGAGTTATACTCATCTCAGGGAGGAGGGTCAGCTCATGCAGTGGCTTGGGAAGGTGTCGCTGCTCTGGGGCTGCTCAACGCCCCCCCGAAACCCCACCTTGTCCACGTCACTATCTGTGAACCCTCTACCCTGTGCACCCTTGACCCTCACCATGGGCTCACCCATGACACAGCTCTTGGGCTTACAGGCGTGGACCATGGCTGCCCCACCCACCCTGGCTCTGTCTCTCTCTAACCTCCATGTTTCCAACTGGGAACTACCATTCCCCAATTTCCACATTTCTGGGGGAAAATCGAGGTAGTTGGATTAAATCCATGTCTGGGGACAGGCACTAGACATTGGTGCACTTAAAGCTTCCTCTGTTGATTCTGACGCTCAGAGGATGTTGCCTAGGGTTGTGGACAGGCAAAGAATATAAAAAATGTTTTATTCAAATATATAGGAGAGCCTATACATTTTACAGGAAAAAATACAAGGGAATGGAGACATTTCTGCAAGATCTAGAGAAGGTTCAATGTGCCTGCCCTTGAGTTCAGCGTCCATTGAGCAGCAGGTACGCTCTCTGCCTGCTCTGTCCCAGCTCACCACTCGCCAGGAACCGGAAATGGAAATGAGGCCCTCACCCTCACACTGACTGATTCATTTATTTTTTTTTTAATTAAATTCCTAGGGTTGTTTTTGTCATTAGACTAATGCACACTCCAGCAGCGCCTGTGGCTCAGTGGGTCAGGGACTGGCCCCATATACCAAGGGTGGCAGGTTCAAACCTGGCCCCTGCCAAATTGTAACAAAAAATAGCTGGGCATTGTGGCAGGTGCCTGTAGTCCCAGCTACTCAGGAGGGTGAGGTGAGAGAGTTGCCAGAGCCCAGGAGTTGGAAGTTGCTATGAGCTGTGATGTCATGGCACTGTACTGAGGGCGACAAAGTGAGACTGTCTCAAAAAAGTAAATAAATAAAAAATAAAGTTACAACTATTTGAAATTACACATGAACTTTATGTCCACCCTGTATATTATTCCACATAATTTCAAATAACAAATTAAAAGAACCCAAAAGATCTGCCAAAAGAGATATTAGTATTAAATGTAGTCCTGTTCATTTTTTCTCTATCATTTGACTTGCTTTTTTATAATCTCAAATGTAGTTGTTAGTAATTTTTTTTCCTTTTTTTTTTCTTTCTCTCTCTCTCTCTCTTTTTTTTTTTCTTGAGACAGAATCTTACTTTGTCACCCTAGGTAGAGTGAAATGGCCTCAGCCCCTAGCTCAAAGCAACCTCAAACTCTTAGACTCAAGCTATCCTCCTGCCTCAGCCTCCTATAGGCACCTACTACCACATCCAGCTAGTTTTTTTATTATTATTTTAGTAGAGACAGGGTCTCACTCTTGCTCAGACTGGTCTTGAACTCCTAAGCTCAAGCAATCCACCCACCTCAGCCTCCCAAAGTGCTAAGATTACAAGCGTGAACCACTGCACCCAGCTTTTACTACATTATATTAATTAAATTTTCTGCTTTTCCCCTTACATTCTAACACAGATGGTTTTCCTGGCTATTACATAGCCCAAAATATTATTTTAAATTGTGTTTAAATTTAAAATGTTTATGCCCATGATACCATCACTACAAACAAGGTAATGAACGTATCCATCAGAATATCAATCGCCTCTAAGATTCCTTGTGTCCTCTTGCCTGCCTGCCTTTCTTCCCTTCTCTGTTGTAGCAGGAACACTTAGCAGCAGAGCTGCCTCTTAAGTTACTGAGTCCAGAAGACCACATGTTAAATTACAGGAACTATCTTCTCACTCTCCGTTTCTTTCTTTTCTCCCATTTTCTTCAGATAACATTGAGCTCCAGTGCTGGAGTTCTTCCATTGTAAAATGGGGTTAATAATGGTACCTACCTCTTTCCTACTTACGTGTTTATTTAATGAGCAGTTATGTGGCACTCAGGATTGCAAGGCACTGTGGTAGACACTTCATGAATGTCAATACATTAATCCAAAGAAGGCTTTGAAGACTGTGAAAGTTGGCAGAATTAAAATGGAGTCACTTGTGTTAACAAGCTCGACAGAGCAAGGGAGGGGTATGAAGGAAGGGTTATCATGCATAAATGTCACAAAAGAACCTGTAAAAACCACAACCTTACACAGAGCTCATCACAACCTACCAAAAAAGAAAAAAATAGTCTTCTCCAAGGATACCTGCCCAGTAACTGCCCATCCACCTCAGACTGGTGCCGTCCTTGTTATTGATCCTTACAACCAGAGATAATAATCTCAACATAATTATGTGATCCTTCTTCAATTTCTCTTTGAAAATCTTTGTTTTCCCTTACCTCCCAGAATATGGGCTTAGTTTACTATGATGTGTATATTCCTACTGCAATGCCTATTCCCAGATGATAATTAGGCAGCCTACTCTCTGTTCGTTTTTAGGTTGACATAGTGGTGGCAGAAGTGGGATCAAAGCAGCTTACATGGGACAAACTGGCAGCACCTGGGACTGAGTGGAGCAGTGAGCCCTGCGTGCTCTCCACTTTGGTGAGTTGCTCTTTTTGCCCTGGTGAATCTCCTCTGAGATTCCTGGACTAACTCCATTTGGCAAGTTCTTTTTTACTTTATTTGGGATCTGATTTGATTATAAAGCCTCCTTAAATAAAGAACCTTGCACCTCTCTTGGGACTAGAACTTTTTGTTTTTGTTTTTGTTTTTTGTATGTTTCTGGCAAGCCCTTTCTGATAAGGACAATGTCCTGGCTTGAGTATTCTGGTTCCTAGAATTTACATTTTATCTGTGAGGCATGTCTTTTTGGATGAACTTATGTTTAGTTCTGTGTACCTGATGCCACCAGTCTCTCATTCACCATACCCTCTATACCAATTGGAACTCCCACCAGACTAACTGATTTCAAGTTCAGGCTCTGCCAGGTCCTAAATGTGAGGCTCTGGGGAAGTAAACTTCATATCAGGTCTCATGTACAAAGGGAGGACTGGATGAGATTAATCATCTATAGCAGAATGATTTTATCAAGTTACATACAAATCCAAATACATGGCTAGGTGTGTACACCTGATTACACACCTGTAATCCTAGCACTCTGGGAGGCCCAGGCAGGTGGACTGTTTGAGCTCAGGAGTTTAAGATCAACCCTGTCTCTGCTAAAAATAGAAAAACAACCTGGGCATAGAGGCACTTGCCTTTAGTCCTAGCTACTTGGGAGGCTGAGGCAAGAGAATTGCTCAAGCTCAAGAGTTTGAGGTTGCTGTGAGCTGTGATGATGCCGCGGCACTCTACCCAGGGTGACAGAGTGAGACTCCGGCTCAAAACAAAACAAAACAAAACCCCCCAAATCCTAACACATGTGTAACACTCTTCAAATCACTTGCTCATGTAAGGTGTGTGTTATGATCTCCTTGTCCTAGCAATACAGGGCTCCTGGGGAACAGTTAGTGAGAATCACCCTCACCGTTGCCACCTGCTAGGGAAGCACAAGTAGACACAACCCCTTCTGTGGGCCTGAGGAGATTACAGAATCTCCCAACCCAGCACATGGTGCAGGGGGCTCCCAACTCAGGAGGATGAGGCAGCCATGGTTCCCGACCCACAGGAAATACCCAATGCTACCAGCCGCTGCTGTATGTCAGCCCATGTGTGTGCACAAGCCCATCTAAACCTTAACATACTTCCCAGTGTTCATCACCACCCAAGGCTACCTTCCTTTTCCCTAGGTGAACAGTTGCCATTAGAATGGAGTGCAGAGCCCTCTTCATGAGCTGCACAACATGTGACTCAGATCCCTCACTGGGGCCGCTGTCCTCTGTGATCCCTCACCGGGGCCACTGTCCTCTGTCCCCGGCTTGCCTGGCAGCCCATTGCTGTCCAGCATCCTGCCAGGGCCTGTCTCAGGGCTCCTGTGGTTTCCCCTGGCCCCATGTCCTGGCTGACATGTCCCTCCTTGGGGGCATCCTCAAGCTCCTATGGAAAGCCCCCTTCAGCCCCACAGCCTTACTCTCACATCTACAGCCGCATGTGCATGAGCACTGCCCTGTTCCAGCAGCGTGGCATTCGGCAGAAGATGGCACTCATGATGAGTGACTAATTGTTTGCCTGCCTGCATATCCACGCTGCCTGTTTGCTTTTCCTTGGATTTCACCCAGCCTGCAGGGACCATGCCACACTGTGATCTCCTTGGCTTCATAGTCCAGCATGCTCCAGGAGCACAGGCTGGGGGGAAGCCCCTCCAGGTCAGTTCCACAGCAAACCAGGCAGGTGGCAGCTTGGGCCCCACACCTGTCAAGAGCTTCAAATCTGCCCCTGCTGCCAGGCTGAATGTGGTCACCCACGTGCATGTGGGCAGGGTGGGGGCAGCTCAGGACCCAGGGTCTCTGGAGTCAGACTGTCCCTCCTCTGCCAGTTACCTTTCTGCATGTGTGATTCATGCCCATTTCTTTTTTCTTTCCTTTTTTTCTTTCTTTATTTTTTTTCTTTTTGAGACAAAGTCTCACTCTATCTCCCAGGCTGTCATAGCTTACAGCAACCTTAACCTTGTGAGCTTAAAGAATCCTCTTGCCTCAGTCTCAAGTACCTAACAACGCTCAGTTAGTTTTTCTATTTTTAGTAGAGACAGGGTCTCACTCCTGCTCGGGCTGGTCTCTAATTCCTGAACTCAGGCAATCCACCACCTCAGCCTCCCAGAGTGCTAGGATCACAGGCATGAGCCATCACGCCCGGCCTGTGCCCACTTGTAAAATCAGCATAAAAACTGGTTAGGAATGAGGTCATTTCATACATACAAAGTCCTTAGAAAAACACCTAACAACTAAAGTGTTAGAAAAGGAAGGAACTAATGATAGAGCAAAAATGCACACACCCTTTTCCCCAGGCACCCCCATGGCCCCACTTTGCATACAGCTGGAGCACAGCCTGCTCTCAGAAGTCACTGCGCCACAGCGGGCACACAATGGGGCAAAGAAAGGGGCGGCTGTCGCCAAAGCCACGGCATAAAGATTTAGCCTGCTAACAAATGCTGGGGTCCCTGTTTAGTCCAGGCAGGCTCCCCCACCTCTCCCTTATTAATTTTGTATTTTAATTAGCATAACTAAACCGAGAGCCCAACACCTTCATCCTTGTCTCAGCCAGTCTAACCTTCAGGCTCTTTGGAAACATGACAAAAAGAAACAATGGTCAAAGTTGGGAACCACAGGACCTTGCACCAAGTGCCAATCCAGAGAGCATTTTCCTTTTATCATTTTCAGATCAAAAAACTTTCTGGCCTCCTTCTTAAGGGAAGAAAAGGGCATGGCACAGCTTAAACAGCCTCCTCACGGGAGCAGAAGCCGCCTGCAAGTACAGGTGGATCTGGCGGAGTCCAGCACCCTCCTTCAACAGCGGGATGGGATTAGCGTTCTGTCCTCTTGCAAGGTCACCAAAGCCCAGCTGCACATGCAAATTTGCAGTGAGAAAGGGTGCGGCTTCCCATCCCCACCAGTCAGCGGGAGAGCCAGTTACCTAGGTGACAGCTTGTGCTCTTTTCCTGGGTAAATTCACAGGAAGGAATGGAAGGGAAAAAATTAAAATGAGTCTGAGCCGTGAATTAACCCACTTCACTAGTAAAGGCTGACCTCCAGCCACCACCGAGAATTGTTCTCTAACTTCCCTAATCCTTCTTCCAATCAATGCCATGGATTACACATTTGGTTGTCCACTGTTTATTTCTCAGTTCCTATGAATAGGCCAAAAAACAAAAAAAAGCAACTGTGTAATTTGTATTTTCACAAGGTTTACTGCTATGCAGCAATTAATGCTAATTCTCAAGTTATAATACAGTGTATCTATGTACCCAACTATGTATAAAGGTCTGATAATTAAGTTTGCAAACTCATACTAGAAAAAGTGCTACATACCTCATTGCTGAATGTTACTATGATCCTCTTCAAGCAGAAAGTGCCACCTTTCTGCTTCCCTCTCTCCCTCTCTGTCTTGCTCTCCATACAGTTACCTTAACAACCAGAGGTCATTTCTGCCCCCTCTTCTACCCATGGTGTTCCCCAGCAATTTTGGAACTCTTTGTCTGGAATGGTCATCAGAGTTTTTGTCTAATGGCACACAAAACATGTGACAATAATGAACATCACTCAGCAAGACACTGTCATGCATTGATGCAAACACAGCTGTGAGACACTAACATACCAAAGTTATAAAACCTTACCAAGCTATTTGTACAGGGCTGCCAATGTAAGTGCATGGTGGCAAGTTCAAAGACTTAATTGTTAGATCTCATAGGAAGACAGCTCTGATGGCTATTCCAGAGAAAGCTCCAAAACTGCTTTGAAGGGAGGACAGTACATAATTGCCCAAGAGGAGGACTTCAGAGATGATCGTAGTGATATTCAGCAATGAGGTATGTAGCACTTTGTCCAGAACACAAACTGAACTGTCAGGCTTGTGCCACCTTTCTGCTTCCCTCTCCCTCTCTGTCTTGCTCTCTGTGCAGTCACCTTAACAACCAGAAGTCATTTGTGCCCCCTCCTCTACCCATGGTGTATCCCAGAGTCCACTTGGCTGACCTCTAAACAGGATGGATACACAGAGGAACAAATAAATAAGTGGACAAAACTAAATAGGATCCAACTGGGTATGCTTGAAATAGGTATGAATATGTTCCTGAAAACTGGTTCAATTCATCTAGATCAACTATCTTAAAATACTGAGAGAGAGATTCCTATTTAAAGCAACTTGGTAGGAAATCATTTTGTAAAGCAAGGAAATTACCGTCATTTGGTGATAATCACAATTAACAAACTTTACTTGGTGTGGACCTCCACGTGGGATCTTCCTTAGAGCACATACGTCTCACCTGGAAGCTGAGTGGCGTCTCAGAAGGGCAGCAAGGCCCTTCTAAGTATGCAACAGGCATTCTGTAAGAAAGTTTTGTTTTGTTCTGTTTTTGTTTTTAAGCCTTCCCTTTCCAGAAGTTAGTCTTGACTAATATTAGAAAATTGCAAAACTGGTCTGTGGAGGCAGAAGTCAGGTGGTATTTCTGGAGGGGAGGGAAGAGCTATTCAAAGCAGAGCGTGATTAAGGCTTTCACAGAAATGCTGAAACCCGGCGCAGGGGAGGGGATGCCAAGCAGGACCACAGAATGAGGACACATCACCTGAGCCAGGACTTAACATGGACAGCTGCCTTTTAGCAGGGAGCTGGGAAGGGTGTCCAGCTCTGTCACGGGTAGCTGCTGTTCTGGAATTTCCTTCTCTATGACATGGGGCAGTTGAGAGGGGCCCACAGGGCTCTGTCCAGGACTGAGTGGCTCCCCAGGCTCACAGTGAGCTCGGGTCCTGCAATGCTGCCGGGCTCTCAGAAGCACCCACAGCTGAGCACCAGGCTCCCATTCCAACCCAACAGTCATACCCTGTCCCTCCTCTGACACCTTAGTGTCACCTTGGACAAACTTCCAAAAGGCCAGTAAGAAATCCTTGAGAGACAAGGGGCTGTTTCGATTCTCTGAGAAGAAAAGGTGTGGTCAGCTGGGAGGGCGGGCAGTGCAGGGAGGGAAGGTGAGGGCTCAGCAGGACTCAGACCTGACGGCACTGCCAGCTCGTCTTGGAGCTGCCCAGCCCGGGAAGCAGGCCTTTCTTGGGGTACCACATGAGGGCCGTTGGAAGACTCGGGACTTCATAGACTTCTCCTGTCCCCCTCACAGTCTCATTTTGTATACGGAAAGAAAAGGGGCTTCAGAAAATCCAGGGAATTTTCTAAATTCATAGTTAGTAAGGAAGGTGCAGGCTTCAAACAAAAGTGGGAATCTGCTGGCGCCCAGGCCCTATTCATAGGCACGGTCAGTGGGTGCTGCGGGCTGGGCTGCCTGAGCACCCTGAAGGCCCTCTGTCTCTGGTCACCGCTTCTGCTTTTGTGGACAGCCTGTAAGAAAGCTGACTTACCATCTGAGTGGTTATTAGTATCAGGATCATGAGTAGCAAAGCTACATGAGGATAAGTCCTTTTTAACCTCATAGTCTGCAGGCCCCCAGACAACTGTCTGATCAATGGGGACTTTATCTTGAAGTCAGACTGGCGGCTGCAGCTGAAACTGAGTCATCCAGGACCAGTCCACTGGTAGCTGTGGGCGGTCCCTTCCCTTTCTGAGGGAGCTGTCTGTTCTGGACTCTCACCTGGAGTCTTTGGTGCTAAGCAGTTTATGAGTGATCGTGAACCCATCCATGTTGTGCTCCAGTTTATAGAGAAGCATTTGAGAGAGAAATTCCATGGGGCGCCGTAAGAATCCTTCCCTAGAACAAGTGGAAGCTACTTTGGACTATTTAAGAACAGCAAGATGCTGAAAATATAATAAAAACTATCTTTGCAAATGGAGCATAAAATCTGTTGTTTTTCCCCTCCAATTATTTAGAGTCCTTCTCTTTTCTCTGCTCCCAGCCAAATTCCTTATGAAAACACTAAGACTGAGTGGGGACTATCATTTCAGCTTAAAAGGAATTCATTCTCCACTTTCCAATAAACCTGCTGTGAGGACAGAGTGACACCTGCTTTCTCTGCAGAGGAAATACACAGAGCTTCCTGGTGGCCTCCCCGGGCATGAGCTTCACTTCCATGAGCAGTGGTGTCAAGAGAGAGAAAACACCGTAATCCCCTCACTCTGGGAGGCCGAGGCGGGTGGATTGCTTGAGCTCACTAGTTTGAGACCAGCCTGAGCAAGAATGAGACCCTGTCTCTACTAGAAATGGAAAAACTGAGGCAAGAGGGTCGCTTGAGCCCCAGTTGGAGGTTGCTGTGAGCTATGACACTGGCACTCTACCCAGGGCGACAGGTTGAGACTGTCTCAAAAAGAAGAAAAAGAAAAAGAAAGAACAGAGCGAGTAGGTTCCTTCTAGGACCACAAGGGTACTAAATGGGGTCATTTCATGTCATGCTACAAGGAGGTCAGCTGGCTGGACCAATGCCCAAAGCCCCAGCAAGCAGACCCCAAACCCTCAAGCTCCTGACTGGACAGGTGGCTAGTTGTCATGGCAACTCAACAACCATAAGAGACAGCCAGGGTGGGGGCCTGAGAAGGAAAAGGCCAGGCTGCTTGACTATGTCATGAGGGCATGGTAGGCCTGGGGATTCTTGAAAGAACTTCAAGTATATGTGGGACTTAACAGCATTTTCTTTTTTTTTTTGGTAGAGATAGTCTCACTTTATCTCCCTTGGTAGAGTGCCATGTCACAGCAACCTCCAACTCCTAGGCTTAAGTGATTCTCTTGCCTCAGCCTCCTGAGTAGCTGGGACTACAGGTGCCTGCCACAATGGCCGGCTCTTTTTTTAAATTGCAGTTTGGCTACCCGCTACCCTCGGTATATGGGGCCGGCATCCTACCCACTGAGCCACAGTCACCATACCATTTTTGTTTTCTAATGAAGAAAAAATCATAAGGGGCGGCACCTATGGCTCAAAGGAGTAGGGCACCAGCCCCATATACCAGAGGTGGTGGGTTCAAACCCAGCCCCAGCCAAAAAAAAAAAAAAAAAAAACTACAAAAAAAATCATAAATGGTGATGATAAAGAAAATTGCAGGTGGCAGAGAAAAGGAAAGGAAATTATAAAAATCTGAAAGGGCCCAGCTTCTGGACATTAAAAATGAACACATGGGATAGTGAGAAAGCAAAATCCTGGTGGAGTTTAAAATCCTGCCCAAGGAGGGAAGTTAAAGGAGGAAAGAACAACTCAATCTTTGGAGTCCAGGAAGAAAGGAAATGAAAGAGTCTAAGGAGGCCCCCTCCACTGCAGCCTGGGGCAGTGAGTGACCAGGGAAGAGGAGGGAGTGACCTTGGCGGTAACAAAGCCAAGTAGCCTGCTCTGCACACCAGCAGTTTTATATTCCGTGCTGACAGATAGCTGGAGATTCTGCACTGCCTGGAATTTAAAGTACTTCTTTCTTCCTATGAAGTCAGACCTTTCTTGTAATGTGAAAATGGATTTAAGTGGCTGTTTGAAGTAGTCATCACAAGTCAGGTCAGGCACATAATGAGTTGTGAGCAGGCAACCTTCTTACGTGAGGCCAGTCGGGCAGGTTCCTGGCTCTCAAGAAACCGGCTCCCAGGTGATCCTCACACCCCCCCTAATGACAGATAAGACCTTCAGGGCCAGTCAGTGAGCAAGAGCCTCACTGTGGGGTGAGGACACTCCCAGACCAGCCTGCCAGGGACTGGGAATACCCTTTATAACCTCAGTCAGAGGGCCCACTGTTAGGAGGTCTCCAGCCTTCCGATAGCGCATGGCAAACGTAAGAGCCCTACCTCTTCAGTGAGCAGGGATGCTCAACTTTCCCTGTAAATAAATCTGAGTGGAAAGCAAGCAGAACCAATGTTATTACTTCCAAAAGAGTGAAAACAATGCTAAGATGCTGTTTAGCACCAAGTTGGGCTCATTTCGTAGCAAATCACTAGCCATATAGGAACATTTCTTATAATCAACAACCATGCAGATCAGTTTGAAGGAATGACCCATTCTAGAACTTGCTCTCAGAAGATGCTACAAAAAGATGTCAGGTAAAACACAAAGTCACATATTATTTGGATTGAATTTCACTTCTGTCTTTGCTTCCTGGAATTGACCCCAGTAATGGTGTTGGCCTCTGCTTCTCTCTTCCAACCACAGCCCAGGGAAGCCCAGCCTCCACCAAGGCTCATCCGCTAGGCTTTCTCCCTGAGGCTGTGTCTGTCCAAGACATTGGGTTCCCCTGGTATCCCCTGGTTAGCACTCAGGAAAAGGCTGGGTGCAGCGGCTCATGCCTGTATGTAATCCTAGCACTCGGAGAGGCCAAGGTGGGTGGATTGCCTGAGGTCTCAAATTTGAGACTGCCCTGAGCAAAAGTAAGACCCCATCTCTACTAAAAATAGAAAAACTGAGGTGAGAGGATTGCTTGAGCCCAAGAGTTGGAGGTTTCTATGAGTTATGATGCCACAGAACTCTATTCTACTCAGGGTAACAGCTTGAGACTGTCTCAAAAAAAAAAAAAAAAGAAAGAAAGAAAGAAAGAAAGGAAAAGAGAAAGAAAAAAGTACTCAGGAAAATTTCTAGTAAATATAAAGAGCTCCTATAAATCAATAAGAAAAAGGCAGACAATTCAATAGAAAGATGGCATAAAGAATACTTTGAATTAGAGACCTTTGGAGATCAGAACGCATTTGGAAGGGGCTTTCCTCTGTCTGCATAAAACCAGACTGACAAAAGACAAAAAGAGGAACTGGACTTCCTTTCCTCCCCTGAATGCTGGAAGACTTGCCTCAAATTATATAAAACACAATACCTGACTCCCAGGTTAATTTATAAGTTCTGTTTCTTCTTCCATCTATTCATGCTCCCTAATCACCACTTATTGCATCTATACCCCACATTTCCCCTTTCCCTTCTGAAAGGCAGATATAAAGGTATCCGACCATTACTGAGACACAGTAATCGCTTTTGTGATTCTCCCATGTGCATGGTATTTAGAAATGGACATTTTTCTCATTGTTCTGCCTTAATTGTGAATTGATCTTTCAGCAAACTTCCAGGGAAAAAGCACGAGTTTCCTCTCGCTGCTACAATACATATGTTCACCAGAAGAATGAACTGTATGTTCCCATCAGCCCCAAACTATCTAAATGTCAGCGACATAGAAAGGATAAATTCACACAACGGAACACTGTTTCCAGGAGATTTCATTGTTGTGCTGACATCATAGAGTGCACTTATGCAGAGCTAGACTTTTGAGTCTGCTACCCACCGGGGACATACTGGTCCTGTGCCACACACCTCTACAGCAGGTTATTGTCCTGAATACCACAGGCAGCTGTATCACAAAGGTGAGGATTTGCGTATCTAAACATATCTAAATGTAGAAAAGGTACAGTAAGAATACAGTATTACAATCTTACAAGACCACTGTCAGATCTGCAGTTCATTGTTGAATGAAACACTGTTATTTGGCACCTAATTTTCCCATATACAACGAGGCTGACCTGCAATAACACGGACTAATTTCACAAACATGTTGAGTGAAAGAAGCCAGCAGAGAAGAGCACCTTGGGTACGATTTGTTCATATAAATTTCAATACCCAGCAAACCAATCTAGGGAGTTAGAAGTTAGGAGGGTGTGCAGGAGGGAGTATCTGAGGCTTTGAATCTGCCCTTTCTTGTTCTGGGCGTGGGTGTATTCCCTTGGAGAAAAATCTATCAGCTCTACAACTCACCATCTGTATTCTTTGCTTTATGTATGTTCTACTGTAATAAAAGTTACCAAAGCAAAACAGAACCAACGAAAGGCCCTCTCCCCCTCGCAAGGGGAACCTGTTGCCTCGGAAGCCCTGGCCCTCCAGTCGAGGGGGTCCCGAGAGCCCTGGAAGCCCTAACTGGCCTCCTACAGTCCCTACCTGAAAGGCCAGGAGAGTGTTGCCCTTTCCTTATCAATTCCTCTCTCTTACCTGTTGCTCCTGGGCACCCCACAAGGCCTCTGCAACCAGGCTCTCTGCCTAACCCCAGCTGCTCAGGGAAGAAACAGGAGCAAAGTTAGTGTCCTTTTTCTACATTCCATTTCCTTGTGTTTGTTGTTGTTGTTGTTGATGAGACAGAGTCCCTAACCATTACTACCCATATTCATATAACAGAAGAGATCAGTTTGCTCGGGCAGGTCTGTGATGTCCTTGCCAGATGACCCAGTCACTTTGTTCTTCCCAGGGTACCTGACGGTGCTGTGTCCTGCAGGCACTTTTCCCAGCCTGGGGGGGGGGGGACGGTGCCACTTTGTGGAAACTGACCCTTGGCTGCCACCAGGCCTTGGCTACCTGAGATAGATACTATGGTCATGAGTCGTGATCTGTATGTGGGGTCCATGATAAAAGTTTAAAAAGCAAATGCCAAGTAGATTTAGTGAATAAAATAGAGGTTTTTTTTCCTTAAATGGCATCTAGAAATAAAGCAAACAATAGAATTTTCTTGAAAACTATTATTGTACACTGTCTACTTCTAACATTTCATTATGCTTAAAAATCTTCAACCTTCTGAGGGAAATTCCCTTGAGTTCAGCTGAATTTATTAGGTCTGTTTAAACTACTACTAAAATGTAGGGTATAATTTTTAAAATTTATAATCTTCTTCCAAATTATACCATACCCTCAAATGATACATTTTAATTATGTATGCCTTTTACATATAGTGGAAAACATTGAAATAATAAGGATTTTAATTTAGAAATAATTGTGCAACTTGTAAGCTGTGTAACCTGTAGTATTTTTCTCCTCAGTGCTCTACCTCCCCCTAGTGGAGAGTTTGCTTATTGCAGCAGCTCCTCAGCAGTTCTTGCAGCACCAAGGCCTTTCATTGTGTTCAGAGTTCACGTACTTCCCAAGAGATTCGAAGTGGCTTAATAAATTAACACACAGTATACTAAAATTAAAAAAAACGGAATTCATGTTTACGGTGTATTCAACAACATCCCTTCACTAACGGTAATAATGGATCTCGTGAGAGTTTCCCTAAAGTTGTTCCATTTTAGAGAAAGGCATGACACCAAAGCATGGTAAAGAATCGCGCGAGCCCAAACCATTAATTTCTTCTTTTTTTTTTTCTTTCTTTCTTTCCTTCCCTTCCCTCCCTTGGTCTCACCCTCTATTCTTTCTTTCATTCTTTTTTTTTTTTTTGAGACGGAGCCTCAAGCTATCCCCCTGGGTAGAGTGCCATGGCATCACAGCTCACAGCAACCTCCAACTCCTGGGCTCAAGCGAGTCTCCTGCCTCAGCCTCCCAAGTAGCTGGGACCACAG
>CAUYQV010109033.1:0-14317 GCA_963574575.1 Galagoides demidoff
AAACTATAACTGAGAAAATGACATGAAGGCTGTGTTGATCAGTTTGATGGAAGTATTTCAGATTGCATGTGAAAACCCCACACTGTACCCCAGAAGGGCATTAATGTACATAGTTACCATTCAATAAAATTTAAAAAAAAAGAATTACTAATAGGTAGATAGTATAATATCTTGATATCTGAAAAGTAAACTGTTTATTTTGCTTGTTACATTTTTAAAGGTAGAGGTGTCCAAGTTTGAAGCTTTGGAAGAAGTTAGTGCTGAACTGAAGCTCAAACAATTGCTCTGGGATTCTCTCTCTGAGTGGGATAAACTCCAAGAAGAATGGTTACAGGTAGAAAAAGTCTCTCAATTCTTAGATTATCTTTGTACTAATTAAACTTAAAATCCTCTTAATTTGATTTATAATTTTTAATAATCTGGTGTTTTCTTAATGTCACTAAAATATGCAATGTTATAATTTTATGGGAATTTTTATAAGCTTTCCAGTGCTGTGTATAAAGGTCCTTATGTCAGTACATGGACAGAGCAGAAAATCTTAGGCAGACTTCTTAGATCTTCTACTTAAGATGGCCAAATAACAGAAGCATCAATTATCCTGTGTGACATTTAACCACTTTGGTTTCTAAACACAGTGTTGTCATTATACACTCCAGTGTTTGGAAGGATAGAATTGTAGGATTTTATTTGTGTTGTGTGCAGTTTTGGTTTCTGTTAACTTAGGTTTATATTCTTGTTGTCCTTTTAAAAACGGAAATCATTTTATTTTGCTTGATAGAATAGAATTGGAGTAATAAGATCTAAGATCTTCCTTTTAGAGCTCCATAAGAAAACTCTTTTACTTAGGGAGCCAAGTACCTACAGCCACCACAGAGATTTGTTTCTAGGATTGACCCTATATTTAAACCTTAAAAAGTCTAAAAAACAGACTAGATGGACACCTGTGCTCATCCAGTGTGATATGTATGTGTTATAAATACTATCAAGCTTTATAAATATTGTTTTATACTTCTCATTCATCTTGCCTGTGCTAATGCCTATAATTAGAAGTCACATATTTGGGTTAAAAAAGAGTGACACAGGAAATGTTTCCAAGCTATATGCTGGGAGTATCAGTGGAGAATAAGAAGGACAAAGTCCAAACCCACAAAAAACTTAGTTTTTGGCGACAAAATAATAAACCAATAAATACAAGATATAATATCATATAATTTGAAGTGTTCTCCTATAATGCACTTATCACTTAGAAGTAAAAAAAAAAATTTCTTGAGAAGGAAGAAGCTTAAGAAAATTTTCTGATTACCACCAAAGATAGAGCAGTGACTTCCAAAGTAGGATACATTCACTCTAGGAAATGCACAAGAAAACCCATTAGGGAGCAGAAGGATAATGTTGAATCTGGAAAAAAGAAATAAAGGTTTACAAATGTTGTATTGCCTTCAGTGCATATGGTTATCTGACATGTCAATATATGTGCATGTTTATATAATTGAGAAATAGAATTATAGATTTATGTATATGTTACAGGTGCATCTTTCAAGCATTTATATTAAATGAGTACATATAGGAGACTATTAGGTATAAATTTCTCATTAGTAAGAGTAAAAATTAGCTATTTTTATCTCCTTAGAAGACTATATGAGTAATGATCCTCAGAAATAGACTATAGGGATTGCACTACTGCATTTGATGATGTTGGAGACAAGAACATGAAAGGAATAAACAGGTGATGCTTGATATATTATTAGCTATTAATAATTAATAAGTAGAGTCATATCCAAAAGAACGGAGTCTATTTGTATTAATAATTTCACTACTAGGAAAATTCAAATAAAATAAACCTTTTTTTATAAAACCAGCACATTGTACCCCATGACTGCATTAATGTACACAGCTATGATTTAATAAAATACAATAAAATTAAAAAATAAAATACACCTTTTTTATTATTACAAACTTGCCTTTTATCATGTTTTAAGTTTATTATTTTTTTAATTTTCACAGTCCAAATTTGACTGCCTTGATCCAGAATTCCTAAATGGTCAAGTTACTAAATATGCCAAATTTGTGACTCAGCTGGAAAAAGGCTTACCACCCAACAGTGTAGTGCCCCAGCTCAAACAGAAAGTGGAAAAAATGAAGGAAAAGGTAAGGTTGATAGAAAATTATTTCAAAAACTCCAGATCAATCAGTTATTAATGGATGCTAATGAGACTGAGCTCAAGAATTCTTTCCTGGTTAAGTTAGTAAACTTTGTAGACAAAAGAAAGAATAAAGAAATTCATCTTCTTCAGTAGCACAGACTGCATCCCTATCTCCAACTGGCCAAACTGTGTAGTTGAATGCTGAAGTTAGAAGAGGCATTCATAGTAAGAGTTTTCCAAGGGTAGGGGAAATGCAGGAACAGGTAGTAGTTGTGCAAAGATACTGATCTGATCAGCCCTTAGTAGCCAGAAGCACCTACGACAACCTTATTCAAGCATCTTTGTCCATTTGAACCACTGCACCATACAACCATGCCATTTTCCAGATGTGCTTCACGTGAATAAGGTTGGAAGCCAGATAGCAAGTGTATAGGGGCTCTGAGTTTCTTGTCTCTATAATTTGTTTTTAATTTTGAAAACTTTGCACCAGTATTTTTTCAAGTATTTCTTCTGCTCTGTTTTCTCTCTCTTCTCCTTCTGTGATTTCTATTGCATGTATGTTTGCCATTTGATATTGTCCCACAGGTCTTACATGTTCTATTTTGTTTTTTTCATTTTTATTCTTTTTTCTCTTTGTGTATCAGTTTCTGGAATTTATACTCATTTATCTTTAAGTTCATTAACTCCTCAGCTGTGTCAAGCTCATTGAAGCCTATCAAAAGCTCTACCAGGAGGGCTTACTGCAGGGGGCATTAGCTCATGCCTATAATCCTGGCACTCTGGGAAGCTAAAGCCAATGGATGGCTTCAGCTCAGGAATTGGAGACCAGCCTGAGCAAGAGCGAGATCCTCTCTCTAAAAATAGTTGGGCATTGCAGCAGGTGCCTGTAGTCCCAACTACTTGGGAGGCTGAGGAAAGAGGATCACTTGAGCCCAAAAGTCTGAGGTTGCTGTGAGCTATGATGCCACAGCACTCTACTGAGGGTGACCAAGTGAGACTCTGTCAGAAAAAAAAAAGAAGGCTTTTCAAGACTTTTCATTCCACTGACCTTTTTATTGTTAATATTTTTGTTTGATTTGTAATTTTACTTTCCATCTTTCTGTTGATATTTCCCAACTGATTTCATATGTCATCTACTTCATTAGATCCTTTAAGATATCAATCATAGCTACTTAAAATTCTCTATTTCTAATATGTATGTCATTTCTGAGTCTGGTTCTGATTATTATTTTATCTCTTATGGTTTTTTCTTGCCTTTTTATATGCCTTTTAAATTTTTTGTTAAACCTATATATCTTACATAGTACAGTGAATACTGAGATATAAATTTTTTATACTTAGAGATAAGCACACCATTCCTTCTTCTTGGCTGTTTGCATGACATGTCTGCTCACTCTAGTTAGGAATTGAGCTAGGTTTAAAGTTTGTTGTTACTATGCTTACCCTTCCTGTATCACAGACTTTAAACTTTTCTAGTGATACCTTCTGTTTAGGGTTTTAGCTAGTTTATCAATTTCTGTTTCTCCTGACCTTGTCCTCCCTTTTTTTGTGTGCAATTAAGAATCTGTCCCTTTCATCTTTCCCCTAAGTATTCCACTGTTATTTTTACTCAATACTAAAGATGTGGAGGAACATTCTCTCATGTTCTGATTAATCTTCTACCTTACCAAGGCACTGTATTTCTTGTCCTCAGAATTCTAATCTTCATAGGTACTTCTCCCCTTCTCCAGCTATAGTACTGGGCCTAGCTCATATTTCTGTCTCTCTCCCAGGGGTAGACTTTTTTCCATGTTCTATTTCTCCAGTTATATTCAGATACCTTCAATGGCTTATCATCAGTGCTGTAGAGTGATAGGATGTGTTGGTCTTTTGCTTACACATCAGGGGTTTTGTTTGATGGGGGAGCTAAGGGAGATGGGTTGATTAGAGTTAAGATAGTTAAATAGCCCCAAACTGAAAACAATATAAAAGTCAATCAATGAGAAAATGGACAAACAAATTGTGATATAGCCATACAATCACAGGGAATGAAAAAGAAAATACAAATACACTTACCAGTCACTTACATAAAAAAAAGTTAAGAGTTAAGGTAGTAGCTATTGTTTTCCTGTTCTAGCCAGCACCACATGGGACATTTTCTTAGGAGTCTTTCCAATCTTCCCTGCCAACATTCCCATATCTGGAGGCCCAAAGACTCTACATTCTCATGTTACCTCCCACTCAGTCTTTAGCAGTTTGTATTTAAAATTCAGCTGAATCTTCTTTCTATCTTAGATATCAACCCAAGGAATCTGCCTCAGTCAAGCAAATTCTCAGTTACTTTTTCTCCCTGTGTAGAAACCTATGGGAATTGGTCTGCCCCAAATTTTGAGTTATTTGTGCCCGGAAAACTCAGTTTTCTGATAGGTTCCAGAAAATTTATTAATTTTGAGTTTGTCCAAATTTTTCTTTATTGTACAAGTATAAGTTGAGCTCTTCACAGCTTCCATGTTCACAGATTGAAACCAGAAGCCTTAGGTTATATTTTTCAGATAAAAAATATCGTGCTTCTCAGAGTGTTTGTTTTGCAGCTTCCAGTTATCATGGACTTAAGAAACCCAACTCTAAAGGCCAGACATTGGGCAGCTATTGAACAAACAGTTGATGCTGTCCTGGTGGAGGCTGAAGTCCCATTGACCTTGGAACGGCTCTCAGAGTTACATGTTTTTGACTTTGCACAAGATATCCAGGACATATCTGGACAGGCTTCTGGAGAAGCTGCCTTAGAAACACTTCTTAAAAAGGTAAATCTTCAAAATATTACATGCATATATATTCTAAAAATCAGGAAATATAAAGGAAGGGTTTTAGATTCAAGATGAAGATCATCAAATTATGGTTATCTGGATGAATTTTTTAAAATTGCAGCTTTAACCCTCTTATTATCAGTCATCCTTCTGTTGTTGCCTTATGTTCATTATTATTGCTATCACCTGTACAAATCTGCTCTTTCTGCTTAGCCTATAATCCACAGGAACTTGACCGCAAAACATTTTGAAATGTGTATTCTTATATAAAGAACCCATACCAACAAAGATCATTTATAACAAAATACAGTATCTTCCAAACTACCAGAAAAGTCTGTGTTAAATGCTTCAAAGGGCATTGGTGAAGACTTTCCTACATCTGATTACTCTAAAAATGGATGTACAACTACCAGCTGCCTGCATAAAAAGAAAATTGTTTCTCTTAAAATTTAAAATGGAAGGGAAAACAAATTAAAGTATCATAAGTAATTTATATACATTAATAAAATAAAATTACAAATCTGTTTCATCAAATCAAGAAGAATTCAAACATTTTAAGAACAATAAAAAAGAAAATGGGATAATTATGAACTTTTTACTGATTTTTATGCCACGTGTATTTCTTAAGTACCTAACCACAAATGAATTAAGATCTCCTAAGGCTTAAATTATCTCTAAGGTGGAAGATTCCTGGAAAACAACTGAATTTGTCATTCTACCTCACCGTGACACCAAAGATGTATTTATCCTGGGCGGCACAGATGACATACAGGTAAGTATCTGGGTTATTGAAAACTTATAATATAAAGGTCCTAACCACACCTAGTCCTAAATCTTCTTTGGGAAATTATTATGAAGTAACAAAATACGAGAATCACTAAATGAGAAAAAATTTAATTGGGGAAGCAAGATATAAATACGAATAGTTGACATGAGAGTTTGTGCATAAAATATTTAGCAAAGCAATAAAAATGTCATATATATGTAAGACTTATAATCGTATAGTTGATAACTGTTGAGGAATTTAGAAAAGCAAAGAAATCAGTTATGGCTAAAGTGATCAGGGAATTTTTCCTAGACCAGCTACAATAAGCTGAAACTTAACAATTAAGTAGGACTTCATCAACATAGAAGAGAATAAAGGGCATTTCAAGCTGTTTTTAAAAGGCAAAGAAACACAAATGAGCATTTCATGTTTGTAGCACACTGAAAAGTTAAATTCACTTGAGTTTAATGAGATCAGGAGTAGGTGCTCTATCAGCCACAAAAGACGATAAATCTAACCCATGTGTTCAGAATATTCTTAGTCACTTAAAATCTGAAAGTACATTTGTTTAGCAAAAGAAGATGGGCCATATAGCCCAACTTAAATGGCAAAGTCCTATAAAGTGAGGTGTACTCAAGCCAGAATTGGAGATAACATGGCTCTGCCAAGGGTCAAGTGGAAGAGCAAGACTAGTCATCCGTCTACCAGCAGATGAGAGGGCAGACCCAAGAAAAGACCAGGAAGTCTGAATCCAAGTGATGCCAGGTGATGGAGTTTCAGCTCTCAAGAAGTTTATAATTGAAACAAACCATTAAATCCCTCAGATTAATGTTTATTCTTTAATTCACATGTTCTGTGTGGGCTGCAGCTGTATAAGGGGCTGAGATTGGGGAGTGAGGTGGAAGGAAACTGGCTATTCCATTCAAAGCTTAATACCAATGAATTCATCACTTTGCTTCACCATGACTCCAAAGATGTATTTATTCTGGGTAGCACAAATGACATACAGGTGGGCAACTGTGTTATTGAAAACTTATGGTAAACATCCTATCCACACCTAGTCCTCAGTCTTCCTTGAGAGATAATGATGAGTTCAATTTACTCTTCCTTAAGATAAGTGAGAGAAGACAGCCAATTTTCTCAAGCACAGGGTATTTTGAGAAGTGAAGGCCTGTCTGGGTGACCAAACTGTGTAAAGAATATAGCAATTACCCAACAGGTAGAGCAAGAGAGAAGAAGAATGTTAAACTAAACAAAAACTTGTATCATTAACAATTATAGAAATGGCAGAAATTTGGCATTCAGAAGTCCCTGGGTGACATTTGAAAGAACACCATAATGGATTGTAAGCCACAATGATGAGAATAAGTAGAGGAAATTGATGAGTAGGAAAGAGTCAGTGGGGCTAAACTACTATATTCATTCAAAGAGTTGGCCTTTAAATGGACTCTTGGGATTAAATATCTGAAATATTACTAGGAGCACAAATAAATAGCACTGCATATACTTTCATCCTTTTCTTTAAAGGTTCTTCTTGATGATAGCACCATCAACGTTGCAACCATTGCCTCATCACGTTATGTTGGCCCACTAAAAACTAGAGTGGATGAGTGGCAAAAACAACTTGCTCTATTTAATCAAACACTGGTGAGTAAGGGTACTTTCAATTCAATTGGAGAATTAGAGTGACAATGACCTTAGAAACAATTTGTTCCATCATTTAAGTATTATATGGATCAAAAAAGTAAGATTTAGTTGGCAATATGTTATGATGCTTAGAATGTAAAGGAAGTACACATATATTGAGCACTTCTTTATATAGCTATACAGTTGAATGTTGTTACCATTGCCCTCGTGCAAGCATGTATCAAAAATATCGCAGGTTTGGTTCCAGACCATCATACTACAGTGATTTTTACAATAAATATAATTGCTCAAATTTTTTGATTTCCCAATGAATAGAAAAGTTCTGTTTATACATGTTATAGTTTATTAGGTATACAAAAATATTATGCCTTAAAAAAAAAAATGTGGGAGGGCCAAAATGGTAGACTAGAAGAAGCCTACACAATGACATTCTTGCTGACAGACTCATTTAAGCATTCCACATTGTGCATCAAATCATCACATTGTACTTCATAAATGTATACAGTTATGATTTAATAAAAATTAAATTTAAAATAAATAAATAAATAAAAATTTTAATACCTAAAAAAATCACAAAACAGTGAATTGATTGTCAATTGTCTGAGCAAGAACTCATGGAATCCATGAAGAGAAGATGGGAAGGAAGTGAAGAAGAGAGAAGTAGATGACCTGCTTAGCAAGACCCCACATGTGGGGAAGGAACAGAGAAGAGAATCCCAGGCTCCATGCTTCCCCTGAGAATACTGTGCTCAGAGGAGCAGGAGGGCCCCTCCACCTCAGCAGGCCTCCAGACCAATACCAAGACCTGACTAGAGGCTGTGCAAATGATTGTAAGCCTTAGGCACTGCAGCTGGTTCCCGTGTGACATCCCAACCTCAGAATGCTACTCCTGCCCAGATCTGTGACTGTCGCCTCCCCCTTGCTGGACAGAAAGAGAACAGGCAGTCCCAGTGCTTGTGCACACCCATTTTCACTGCCACTGCTAAGGGACCTAGGCAGAGCAGATTACAGCCCAATGCTTATTTGTGTGGCCTGGGTAATCCTGCTCAACCCAATAGCCTATGGGACCTGGAGGGAGCATGTACTCATACCCTGGGAGCCCACTACCCACGGTGGGGCAGTTGTGCAGCTGCCACTGCCACCACTGTCTGGGAGACACTGAGTATGTAGAGAGCCAGTTCAGCCTATGACCTAGGCAAACTGCACATCCCAGACCCTAGGCAAACTGCACATCCCAGACCCACACCATCCCAAACAGGTACTCTGTGGGTACCCTGTCCCACCCAGACTGGCAGGAGCACCGTTCTGTGTGACCTGCTCCATCTTATGCAGGTGACTTGTCCTATGAGCCTACTCTGTCCCCTAAGGCCCACTCTGCCACACACCTGCACCACAACCTATGGCCTGCTCCACACCAAGGGATTGGAGTCAATCCCCTGTTCAACCCCAGGGGCCCATTCTGCCTCACAAGCCTGCTACATCCCACAGGCCCACTACACCCTGCACATTTTTTAGACCCTGAATGTACACCCTAAGTTTTTTAAAATTAAAAAAGCAAATACAACAAATAAATAAAAATAAAATAAAATGTAAACAGTGGTAATCACCAATGGGTTATAATGCGATGTTTTAATTTTTTATATTTTATTTGGTGATATTTTCTATTAAATCATAATCCACATTAAGAAACATAAAAGTTGGAATATAAAATTGAAAAAAAATGCTGTTGCGTTTATTAGGCTGTAGTGCATAGTGGCAAATATCTGTTTGACTTAAAATTCAAATCATGGCAGCAGTGTCCGGTCACTGTGATTAATAAGCAAGTCCTCTTGATCATGCTACTCTCAATAAAAATTTTTTCATGAATAACTAAAAAAAACGCATACCTTAATTTAAAAATACTTTATTGCTAAAAGATGCTAACAATCACCTAAGTCTTCAGTGAATCATAATCTTTTTGCTAGTAGAGGGTCTTCCCTGGGTGTTAATGGCCGCTGACTGATCAGGGTGATGGTTGCTGCAGGTTGGGGTAGCTGTAGCAATTTCTTAAAGTAAGACAGCAATGAAATTTGCTGCATTAATTGACTCTTCCTTTCACAAAAGATTTCTCCGTAACATGCAATGCTGTCTGAAAACATTTACTCATAGCAGAATTTCTTTCATATTGGAGTCAATCCATTTAAATCCTGCCATTGCTGTATCAGCTATGTTTATGTAATATTCTAATTCCTTTGTTGTCAAATCAACAATGTTCACAGCATAGTCACAAGAAGTAGATACTACTTTCTTTGCTTATCCAGAGGAAGCAACTGCTCATCAAGTTTTATCACGAAACTGTAGCAATTCAGTCACCTCTTCAGGCTCCATTTCTAATTCTAGTTCTCTTGCTGTTTCCACCATCCCCAGTTAATTCCACTGAAATCTTGAACCCTTTAAACTCATCTATGAGGGGTGGAATTAACTTCTATTTTTTTGTTTGTTTGTTTTGTTTTGTTTTCTAAGACAGAGTCTCATTCTGTGCCCTGGGTAGAGTGCCGTAGCATCATAGCTCACAGCAACCTCAAACTCTGATGCTCAAGCAATCCCCTGGCTTCAGCCTCCCAAGTACCTGGGACTACAGTTGCTGCAACACCCAGATGGTTTTTCTACTTTTAGTAGAAACAAGGTTAATAACGGTAGAGACTCTTATTAATATTCATATTTTTTACCTCCTCCTATGAATTATAAATGTTCTAATGGTATCTAAAATGGTGAATCCTCTCCAGAAAGTTTTCAATTCACTATTCCCAGATCCATCAGGGGAATAACTATCTATGAGAAGTGGAACCTTACAAAACGTATTTCTTAAATAATAAGACTCGAAAGTCAAAACCACTCTTTGATCCGTTGGCTGAAGAATAGATACTGTGTTAACAGCCATGAAAACAATATTAATCTCCTCATACACCTCCATCAGAGCTCCTGGGTGACTAGGTGCACTAATATTTTGAAAAGAATTTTTTTTTCTGAGCAGAAGGTCTCAATGGTGAGTTTAAAATATTTAATAAACCATGCTGTAAACAGATGTGCTGACATCCAGGCTTTATTTTTCTTTCAGAGAACACAGATAGAGAAGATTTAGCATAATTTCTTAAGGGTCCTAGGATTTTTTTGAATGGTAAATGAGCACTGACTAACTCAAAGTCACCAGCTTCATTTGTCCCTAACAAGAGCCAGCCAGTCCTTGAAGTTTTAAATCAGGCATTGACTCCTCCTCTCTAGCTATGAAAGTCCTAGATGGCATCTTCTTCTGATAAAAGACTATCTCATCTATATTGAAAATCATTCATTAAGTGTAGCCACCTTCATCAATGATCTTAGCCAGATCTTCCAGATAAGATGATGCAGCTTACTGCTTTATCAGCACTTGCTATTTCACCTTGTACTTACATTATGGAGATGACTTCTTTCCTCCAACTTTATGAGCCAAAATGTACTAGTTTCCATCTTTTCTTCTGAAGCTTCCTCACCTCTCTCAGGCTTCACAGGATTTAAGAGCATTTGGGGATCTTGCTCTGGATTAGGCGTTGGTTTAAGTGGCTGGTTTGATCTTCTATCTAGACCACTCAAACTTTCTCCGTATTAGTAATAGGCTGTTTTTCTTTCCTATCATTCGGTGGATTAGCACTTTTACTGTCCTTCAGAAATTTTCCTTTTATTCACAACTTGGCTAACTGGCTCAAGAAGTCTATCTTCCAGCCTATCTGAGCTTTCAATATGCCTTTCCCTAATCTTAATCATTCCCACAACTCTTCCTTTCACTTGAACATATAGAAGTCATTGTTGGGTTACTAATTAGACTAATTTCAATACTCTTGTGTCTCAGGGAATAGGAAGGCCTGGGAAGAGGCAAAGAGACAGAACAACTGGTCAGTGGAGCAGTTAGAACACACACATTTATCAATTGTTCGCTATCTTATATGGGCACCATTTGTCATGCCTTAAAACAATTGCAAATAGTAACATCAAAGACCACTGGTCAAAGATCACCATAATGGACATAATAATAAAAATTTTGAAATATTGCAAGAATTACCAAAATGTAATATGAAGACATTAAGTAGGCACATGCTGTTGGAAAATGGTGCCCATAGACTTGCTCAATATAGGGTTGTCATAAGCCTTCAATTTGTAAAAAGCACAGTATCTGCCAAGATCAATAAAGCGAATCATGATAAAATGAGGTAAGCCTATATTATTATTTTGCTGTGAAATGAATATAAACAATATGCATTTATCATCCTAGTTTATGTGGGTCAATTGTTCTAGGTCTCATGAGGCTACTATCAAGATAGCAATCAGATTCTGTTCTCATCAGAGGTTCAACTGGGGAAGAATCTGCTTCCATACTCACTCAAGTTGTTGGCAGCTATTTCCTCACAACTCTAGAACTGACTAAGGGATTCAGTTTCTTGCTGTCTTTCTCCCAGAAGCCCTCCTTAGCCCCTAGATTTTTTTTTTTTTTTGCATTGACTTCCCAGGTGACCATTTTCTGAATCAATCTAGCAAGGAAGAAAGTCTGGAAAGATGACTTATGTTACAGTCCTATGTAACATAAATATAATTATGTACATCCTGTAACCTTTGCTAAGTTCTGTGTAGCTAGGTGCCCACACTGAAGGGGAGAGGATCACATATAATGGGAGACACATTAAGAGTCTTTCCTTACTGGAAGGACATTCATTGTTGCTTGAGGTCACCTTGGAACCCTTCCTTGTGGTACCCATCTTTTTATTTCACATATTAGACTACCTTAGATGATTCTAGAAAAACAAAGAAAACACTTACACTGATCTCATTTTGTTCCATCTGATCTCTTTCCTGGATTTCAGATTTTTAGTTTGACTTAATTATGTTCAGGTTTCTATATATTCTAATGTGAAACATTATCTGTGAAATAACAAGGCAGTAAATGGGGAAAAATGATTTGTGGCCACTTTGATTCAAAGAGAATTCTTTCAGAAAGCTACATGACCACATTGTCTGCCCCCTATTCACCTCTCTGGACTGATGGCTGAGCCTTGGAAAGGGAGGGACCTTAGTCAAAGTAAAAAGGCATATTTTCATAGAGAGTCCTTAAAAGAAGACTGTGCTGATTAGTGGGGACCCTCAAGAAAATGAATTGTGGGGTGGGCGGAGCCAAGATGGCAGACTGTAACCAGCTTTTTACAGAATCTCCCATCCAGAAGGAGGCTTAAAGGACAGAAGTTTAGCAAGGGAGTTGATGGTTTGGAGCAGAGCCAAGAGAGAAGACTGAAAAGCACACTTTAACCTTCCTGAGGTGAGCTGAGACCCCAAAAATACAATCAAAAGGTACAAAATCCACCACTAAGTGGATGGGAGTCCCCTCCCGACAAAAAGGGCTTGCAGTTTACTTCATGCAAACAAGCAAGCAGAGTTCAAACATCCTCCCACTCTATCCCATGGGAGAGACCCTTTAAAAACTGGACCTCCTACCCCTGCTGGCGTGGCACGGCACCCTTCTACCAGGCATAAAACTGTATATATTCCCCACCAGAGCAACATTTAACTCTGAGGATTCCCTCCATCACACCCCGAGGTCTAGAGGTTTGTTACCTATGGAGTCCAGATTCTTGGGCATCTCCTTGAGAGACGTGGAGGGGGAGAGGGCTGGTGCTGCTCTATACTGACTGTGGCACAGGAGTGGGGAGAAGAAAGTTGGCTCAGAGGAAGCCATACAGCAACAGTGGCATCCTGAGCTGCGAACTGACACCATTTCAGATAGGCAAGCCCCATCTCTCTGGGCAACCAGAGGTTCCGGACAGCAGCCACAGGTGGAATGGACCTGGTAACTTTCATAAGTAAAGAGACCACTAGCACCAGCCCTCAGGGGAATATTGCTGAGACAAAGGCAGTGGGCAGGCAGAGGCTGGAATTGACACCTAATTAGTGTAAACTCTAATTACTTGCTGCCCAGAGCTGAGTTCCTCGTCAAATCTATCAGCCTCTGACTTGTAGAGGAATTTAGCAAAGACAGAAGGTGAGGGGCTAGAATTGAGAGAACTTTCACAGCCTAATTTAAACACACAAGGCCCCTCTGCTGGACTCTGATTTCTGGGTGATTTTGGTAGTCATAAACCCCGGGAGCAGTTGCCTAATGGAGTGAATAGGGTCACAGACCTGGAGGAATACAAGTGACTGGGTGCAAGGTGGGAAAGGAGATATTAACCTTCCCAGACTAACCCATTTGCTGGGTGGGTCCCTTTGCCCTCAAGGAGCACTAGAGCAAGTTATATCCGAGCTGCCAACAGACCCCTCTTATCTAGCTGCCAGAGACATTTGAACTTTTCCACCTGAAACTAGTGCTGACTGGGACAACTGATTTGGACCCCTTAAACTGGGCAGACCACCCAGGGACTATTCAAAAGGGCACCCTGGGTATATGGTTAAGGGAAGGTTTGATTTTCCTTGCCTAATTGTTATTTGTGGTGGGCAGGGAGACTTAATTGCTGGTATTTCTCCGTAGCAGAGACTTCAACCAAAAGTAACTGAATCACTAGGGTAGGATAGAGACTAGCTAAAAATAAGACAGAGCCACTTAGCCCCATCACACCAAACAGGTCCCCAGTCTCTCAGGCTGTAACACCATACAGGTCCTTGACAAAGCTCAAGGGGAAAAGCCAAATGGGATAAAATTATCATCAGGGGGAGTCAGCAGAAAAGCTCTGGTAATATGAATAACCAGAGTAGATCAACCCCCCAAGAAAGGATGTGGCTGATAAGATGAATAACCAGAGTAGGTCAACCTCCCCAAGAAAGGATGTGGCAGAAGAGAAAGAAGATCCCTTTTATAAACAGATGACTGAGATGTCAGAAATTGAATTCAGAATTTGGATTGCAAATAAGATTAATAGAATAGAGGAAAAGATAGAATTAGAAATTCAAGGAGCATTCCAAAAGTTCACTCAAGAATT